>OOFC01003785.1:5549-23141 GCA_900323345.1 Pseudochromis fuscus | reverse complement strand
TGTCTCACACACCTGTCCCCTATGACATCTGGATGAGCAGCAGTGGACTCTTGGCCACCCTGAGTCCTCAAGTGAAGTTGACGAACCATCCGATATAACTCCACCTGCACACACACACACACACACACACACACACATACACACATGGAGTATTATTATTTTGAAGGATGACTGTGATTTATCAGGCCACGTATTTTCTACACCAGTGTGTTGATGCTAGAATAAAAATCTACAGGTGACTGGGTCCTTTGAAAACTCTCTTAAATTTTTCAGCATTGGTCCATATGATTGGAAATTCCATAAATTTTCCATGACTTTCCAAGTCTGAGCCTCTGTGTGACCTAAAAATGTTCTTCCTGTTTGGTTTGCTCTTCTCTAAAAAGGTAAATAGTCTGGTTTCCACAGCGTTGACGCCAAAGACTTGCAGTGACTGTCTGGTGAAAATCTAAAATAAATATTCCCTGGCTTTCTTCTAGAAAGCACTTCTTTGCCTTCAGTGAAATTTTATGAATTTTCCTTGAATTATATGTGTGGGTAAGACTTCTCCTACCTTGTCTTTGCTGTGGTAGGGCCTGATGTTGTAGAGACGCGAGGTAGGGAAGAGAGGAGGAGGATGGGTGAAGAGTTCGCTGCTGCTGCCTATTGGGAGAAGCATCTACACAACAAAAAAGAGACAGATTCAAGGACTGAACAGAGCTAAGTCACATATTATTAATAATTTATTAGCATACACATAAACATAAAACAAAAGGACACACACTACCTGCACCTCTCCAGACACACCCCCTTTGAACACCCATGGCTCTGATTCCACTCCCAGGAGGTCAGCTCCTGTGGTCTTCCCACACCCTGCCACACACAACAACCACAAGTCATTCTCGTGACATTATAAAGATAAGGCGGATGAAATGCCAGAAAAGTGCAGAGGGAAAATGATCACACAGCTTCAAATATTTATGCCAGCGTAAAAGTTCAGTGGTTTACATATTATAGCTCCTCAAGAGATGCTGGCTGAAATGAACTTTTTTCAGTTTTTATGCTGGTGTCATAAATATTTGAAGCATAACCAGTGGCTCAGGCCTCACTGCGCCATTATATGCTGAGCTCCACTAAGCCAGTGCAGACGAGTAAGAGGAGCTACTTGTAGTTAGTTTTTTTACGGCATAGACAGGCAGGCAAAAAGTTTAAACGACTCACAGTGGAAGCAGTTCCTCCAAGAGCCCAGGGTGGAGCTGTCACTCAGCACTCGTCCCTCTGAGTGAAGCAGAGGAGAGTGTAAGAATAAAGACAGTGCCAGTCAAAGGAAACAACAACACACTAATCTGGAAAACCATTTCAATCACCCCTTGTCCTTTCTGTTCTAACACAAGTACTACATTTGTAGTATTTTCTGCCACAGTATACAATATTGGCTAGAGAAAAAAGTAGAAAGGCTAATTTACTGCAATATACTACTGTTATACTGACTACATTGCAATACTATAGTTATAAATCAACAATACTGTGTTATTTACAATTTTACACTATACTACAGAATATATTACATGCTATTCTATACGTCTACTCTAGCACAGGACTTTTATAGTGCTTTATTACTGTACTTTAGATTATTAGACTATGCAATTAGCAAAATATCATTAGGTAGTGTAACACAACATGCTACTAGAATACACTGTAGAATAGTGTAGCATAGGACTTGTTATCTATACTATAATATATTATAATAGCCCATACTGTACCATACTAAACTATACTATACCACACTATAGTGTAGGTGGCATTGCACCTATGCTAGGCTATACTATACTATACTATGCTATACTATAGCCTACTATAGTGTAGGATACTCCACTGTACCTATGCTAGACTACACTATACTATACTATGCTATACTATACCCTACTATAGTGTATGGTATTCCACTGTACCTATGCTATACTATGCTCTACTAAACTGTACCGTACTATACTATACCATACTATACCATACCATATTATACTATACTATACTATACTGTAATATACTATACTGTACTAGTGTGCTGTTATACTTTGCTATACTATGCTATACAGCGTAGTATAGAATAGCACTATATCCAACCATAGCAAAGTCTGATGTAATACATTTTAGTAAAAAAAATATATAAAACTAAACCTTAGCATCATGCAATATTGTGCAGTATAGATGTTATATAATGATGGTTACAG
Organism: Pseudochromis fuscus; assembly: GCA_900323345.1. Classification (NCBI taxonomy): domain Eukaryota; kingdom Metazoa; phylum Chordata; class Actinopteri; family Pseudochromidae; genus Pseudochromis; species Pseudochromis fuscus. The sequence goes on along the minus strand of OOFC01003785.1, from coordinate 20,934 downwards.
TATACAACTCAACTACTGTCTGTGTTCTTACCCAGCCAGCATATGAAGGCCTTTGCCACCAGAGCTGTATTCCTCAGGTCCCACACATACGGGTAAAGGTCATAGAGCACAGCCCTGTTGGCCCCACCCACAACACTGCAGTGAAGCTGTGCTATGTCTTCACACAGAGACAAGAACCTGGAGGCCCGTCCTCGCCACTCATCAACCTGAGCACATATTTAAGTAGACTAGGTCATATTCCTCTTATGCATCTGTAATGTACACAACAACTCAAACTTCATCAACTAACACTCACTGACCTTTTGAGGTGGCGCTTTCTTGCTGTTAGCGCTGACCATGTGGCAGTTTGACTTCAGCCAGGTCAGATCCTGCAGCAGTTTCTGGGCTGAGGGGCCGTGCTCATGAGGGAGATAGTAAAGACCAACCAGCAGCCGCACCTGGGACTCACTCAGCAGGCCCTTCCCACTGCAGAGCCCTCGTCCCTGGGCCTTCTGTCCCCGTCCTCCACCTGTAGGTGCCCCAGGCCTGGATCCTGGAGGCTGCTGACTGGGCTGAAAAGGCTGGTATGACCTCTTCTTCTCCCCCTCTCGTCCTTCCCTCTCCCTCCTGACGTTAGTGGGTGAGGAGGGAGGGGAGCTGGAATTTAGCGGGAAGACTGGGAGTTTGGCCACAGCAGAGCTTCCTCTGAAGGTGGACGGGCAGTCAGATCTGTCAGGAGTTTTGCAGCGAGAGGTTGGGACGGAGGCACGATGGTCTGTCCGTGTGCTCTGCCTGCCTATGATTATGGTAACAAACATATAGGTTGCATTTTTAAGTGCAGACATGGTGAACGGCATCATAATGGTCCACTTAAAATAACTGAAAGAGCAAAGCACACTTAAACACACACACATTGTGACCAGCACCAAATCCTTACGGTTCTTTACCTGCTTGTAGAGGTTGGTTGAGTTCCTCCATCCAATCATGTAGTGCAGCGGACAGAGCTCTATCAGGACAGTACTCACACTCTTCATCTAGAGCACACATGACATTGCATTTTAGTTTCTGTAGGTCTACTAATTTATATTCATAGAGTACTTCACAACAGTAAACCAGCCTCAAATCATTTTGCATAATCAGTCTATAAAGCTCATTGGTTTATTTTATACTATAGGCAAAATCTTAGCTCTGAAAACTTTCATGTAATCATTAAAATTCCTCTCCCATTTCCATCCACATTACAGGCCTCAGCAGGCCCTTCATCTCTTTTATCGTCTCCTCCTTTAAAGTCTATTTGTCCTCCAGCCCTCCGCCTTGTTTCTCCTCCACAGAGGGACCTAGCTCGCGTCTCATTTCTTCCTTCATCACACCACGCAATTATTCCTCCATCACCACCTCTGCTTCCCACCCCACCCCACCCAGTCTTCACAGCATCACACGCTACAGTGCCTCTCTGTTCCTACAATTTTCCATCCAATTCCCTTGTTTCCTCTTACTCTCCCTGGCTGTATTTTCATGTATTTTACTGTCACAGTAAATGAAATGCAATGAATATGAACCAAACGTCAAATTAAGGTGATGCACGGGCTATTACACCAGCCCCATTGCAGAGGTGTGACAAAAATTCATAACGATATATTTGAAATGTAAAGCATCAGGAACTTGTACACTTTGTGTGAAATAGACAAATAAGATCAATTTTATTTGTCTGTTTCACACATGGGTGAAACTGCGTAGGTCAGTATTAGCATAAAAACTGTACTTTGTGTAACTACAGCTGAATGCTTACTGAGTCATTTTTATAGGACAACAGATGGAGCTTTAATTCCTCAAAGTTTATTCATTTGTTTAGTAATATGAGACAGACAGAAGTTCTGCCTGGTGGTCAATATGGTGCTAGTTGCCAAGCAACACTGGCTTATTAAGGATTTCTCCAGGAAGCAATGGGACTAACTGTACATGGATGTTGTCTGGCAGAGCCAATATTAGTTTATTAACTGAGGACATCTCCTGTCTCATCACTGCTACTTCTTCCTGCCACCTGCCTTTTCCCTGCTGATCCCCTCACCTTTCATCTCCTCTTTTCCAGCCCTGTACCAGCTTCCCAGCGTGTGCAGTGGGATGTAGTTCGCCTCAAACTCGCAGTTGGGGTTGAGCAACAGACCCCTCAGGTGGCTCCTCAACTGAGGCTCTCGGCCCTTGAAAGGCCCCAAGAACAGACGTCTGGAGTCATAGTCGTTAGCGTGCAGGTTGTCCCAGATGAGCGGTGGACGTTGGAGGACAGACTCCACCTCAGCCAGGCAGTCTACAGACAGTTTCCTGGAAATTACCTTACTGCCTGTGGGGCAGAGGGAAGGTAATAGGTGAGCAAGTGTAAGCCTGAAGGTTTGAAAAACAAGGTCAGTGAGATCCAAATCTGAGGAGTGAAATGAATAAAGCGTTTTAAGACCAATCAGTGTACTTCAATTTTCAAATCAAAACTGAACCAAACCATAAATTTTAGTAAATCTAATCACCATCAGGTGCTTTGGGAGTGTACTGTATCATAATTAAATAAACTGTTGTGGGAGAATAGCATTTTCTTTGAAGAAACAACAAAAGAGTCACAAGATGCTTACACAGTCATGACACAGTGATCCTGCATATCTTGTCAAACTGCTTCACTGCATATTTTGCGTGCAGACGAGTCAGTGTGGTGTCTTTGTTCAGACAGGCCTCTTGGAAGTATCTCTCCTGCCCTTGTTTAACCAAAGGCAGGAGTTGCTTCTGCTCCAAAACATGCAGAAGAAGCAACTCATAGCTATCTTACCATTTCAGACTATTTGAGGTAGTGGAAGTTCATCACAGATCTTGAGGAGCTACATAAAAGTGCAATAAAGTATACTACACTAATATTCTGCTAAAATACAACAAAGCAGGAGCAGTTAAATGTTAGCTTCAGACGCAATAAAATAATCCTCTCAAATGCACCATGAACACAGCAGTTTGCAATATGATATAATCTCATTTCATATGTTTTACAAGTGCCATTGGTAAGACCCTTAGACTACACCATATGTGAGCAAATGATGTGAGCAAATGTTACCTTCATTAAAAAATAGGCACTATAGAATCATCTCTGAGGTTGAAATGTACAGATATGCAATTAAATTCAAGAAATGAACTAAAAGAGAGTAGGTGTTTATGTGTGTTTCTATTGTACTTCCATATGGGTGTGGGTGGATGTGCATCTAAATTGTTTTCTGGTTCGTGGAGGAGGTTTGTGGATCAGCGCCTGCGCTTATTTGCATGTTTGCATGCTGAGCTGTGTTTTGCCAGTGTGTGTGTGTGTGTGTGTGTGTGTGTGGGTGGGTGGATGGGTACAGCTATTAGCCAAGAAACGGCAGGTCAGCTAATGAGGCTAAAAACACAGAAAACAAGAAGCTGTACTTCAACATTTTGGTTTATGTAATCAGGAACACAGCCACATTGTACAGCGTAGTAACAAAGACGGTTTCCATGTTTGTGTCCTACCTGTCCATATTACTGTTATGTTAGGCAGCAGGTCCTCTCCAACAGTTTGCAGGTAGGGAGACTTAGATACACTGGGAGAGCACAGAGAGCCACAATACTCTACAGAGGAAGAAAGACAGGTAAAGTTACACGAGGATGCAGTAAAATGTCTCAAATTAATTTTAAGACTTTCTGGCTGAAAATTCCCCCTTCCCATCTTACCTGTAGGGCAGAACAGGAAGACGGGTGGTTCCCCCAGGAACCGATAAATCTCATTGGTTACTGTGACCTGAGCATGGGCGAATGAAGTGAAGGCCTCGCTGTCAGCCTGACACATGGAGTGATCGATGTCATCAAAGAGAATGGCGAATGCCTGGCAACCCAGGTCAGATACCTGCAGAGAGCGAAGGGGTAGTGTATGAGAGAATAAAGACAAACAATATAATTACTACATTTCTGTGGATTTTATCGTGTGTGACAAACCTGTCTCAGCTTGCGTTTCAATAGGGTCAAGTCACAGGAAGAAGAGAAGACGATGTCCTGACCAGGAGACAACGCGTAAACAAACCTCAGGCCTCTCGACTGAGCCTCTACTATGAGAGTACGCAACTGACCTGGAAGGAAAAGACAAGGCAGAGGAGGAGAAAATATTAAATCTGAAATATATACATGGAATAAAATAGGAAAAACTGGAAAATATAAAATAAAAAATATATATATCATAGTGCAAGGACTGGAGGTCAGCAGATTGCAAACTATAGTCAGTATAATGCTTATACTATATGTGAATAAAAATGTTGAAATACTGACAATAATAAATATCTCCAGACTAATTAACAATATTATTAGCACCTTACTCATACAACAAAATTGCACTATAAATCTGTATTATAAAAGTGCTACAGACTTCTCGTCCTTCTTTTCTTTTTATGTTTCTCTGAGGAAATGCTGCTTGGCTCTGTATGTGCCTACAGGGCATGATAAAAAATACTGTAATGACAGCATGAAAAGAGTCTTGAAGGCTTTATGATTATAGTAAAAAATAAATTGACCATGGATGTGAAAAAGGCCATCTCTGTCCAACTGAGGGTCTGCTTTACCCGTTAACTATGGATCTTTATGGTATCAGTATGATTTTGCCATCATGTGCCCATTTACAGTATCTAAAATTGGTTTTATAGTTTTGTAGGAAAAAATGGACGCATGAAGAAATAAACAGCTGGACAGAAGGATCAATAGATGGATGAGCAGGATGGCCTTACCCTCCTCTTCAGGAGAATAGACTTCTCTCCACAACAGCCTATGTTTTAAGTCGTCTTTTGGACCATACAGGTAGGTGTTCAACCCCCAGTGCTGCATCCTGGTGGAGAAAGAGGGAAGAGGACAAACAGGGGAGGGATATGTTACTAAAGTGCAGGTTGAAGTAATTTCTTTGCTAAATATCTTTTCAACTGTGTCATAATAACCTTCATTTTCTCATCACTACTGCAGTTTATTACCTCTGCCAAGAAGGTTTTTTTTTTTTTTTCACTGGTTTGTTTATTTGTTTGTTAAAAGCATTACAGAAAAAACACTCAAGAGATCTAGATGATTTTTTTTTTTAAAGAAAGACAGGTTATTACCCAAGGAACAGATGAATACATCCTGGAAAAAAAATCTCAAAATCCCAGAAAATCTGTTATCGTGAGTAAATGTTTAAACAAGGGGTTGTTGCTCTTTCACCACAAGAGGGCAACAGTGTTCAGTCTATAGCATCAGTACAGCTGGATCATCCCTAGAGGGAGGTTTGTGCTCTGAGTGTTTTCTGTATTTAATCTGTTTTTGTTTGAAACGCTTCGTGAGGCTGAAACTGCTAAATGTGTTTATGTGTGTTCAGACAGGCCTCCTGGACGGCAGTGGCTCAGTGGTAGAGTGGCCGTCTACCAACCGAAGGGTCGGTGGTTCGATTCCCGCTCCTCCCAGTCATTGCCGGTGTGTCCTTGGGCAAGACACTTTACCCACCTTGCCCTGCATGAATGTTGGATGAATGGGTTGGTGGTGGTCGGAGGGGCCGTAGGCGCAAACTGGCAGCCACGCCTCCGTCAGTCTGCCCCAGGGCAGCTGTGGCTAGCTTAGCTTACCACCACCGGTATGAATGGGTGTGAATGAATGATGGTCTCTGTACGAGTGCTTTGAGTCTGGACTTCCAGAGAAAAGCGCCATATAAATCCAAACCATTATTATTATTATTAAATGATCATTTCTAAAAACATTTCTGAAGTTTGACTTTCTGAAAGTTTAAGTAGATGTTTTTTAGTCATCATAGTTTTATGTAATTTCCTCCTTACAGTTGGTATTTTACTCTCCCCAATCCCTGTTTTACATTGTAGCTCAAAGTTGAATTAGAATTTTGGTTTTAATCTTTCCATGACTTTGCCTATACTTTGAAAGTATTGATAATTGAATTGAATATCATCTGTTATATACTTTATTCATCTCAAAGCCAGAAGTGAGAATGAGGCAAAGACAAAAGGAGGGGAAAAAAACAGAAAACAACAAGTAGCAAGAAAATAGATTCACTGTATTGATCGTGAAGCTCCATGGCCTCCTCAGTTACAGGAAATGACCTCCTGAATTATAAATAGAGCATAGTACTAGAAGTGAAACAATATCTGCATCAGCATACATTCATACAGACACACAACATGAACGTTGCTCTCACTCTCGCTCTCTGGACTCAGCCCAGCTTTTGTCTTTCTTGTCATTTGTGGGTGGGCTGTGTTCTCTCTCTCTGCTTCATTTCCTGGACAGATGGTATGTAAGTCGCCTCCACAAAAGCTGCAACCTACCTTCCTCAAACACACACACACACACACACACTCTTACGTACTGTGGACACATCCTCATCTCCACTCTGCCAATCTTATGCAACACTCAGCATATGAATTTTGCCTGCACCCCACACCACAGTCTAAAAAAGCCCATCTATAAATAGACCTGGAGCCCACACACTCAGCTGCTGCTAAAGTTTTGGAAGTCACACTAATTCCCATAGTCTCTAAATGAAGCAGAGACTGCCTGTTTAGCAAAGTGTTGTTTGCCAGATTGATGCTAATTTACAGACAAATCACCTCAAAAAAAAATCTACTGATGCTTTGGGCCCCATTTCAGCAACTTCATAATTGCAGCTGCTTATCATGTGTTTTATTGCAAATATTATACAGTTACTCCAACACGAATACAACCTAAACCAGTGTGCTGTAGTGATTTGGGTGTATATTTTTGCATTTATTCAAGAGCAAGGGGAAGCAACGAGCAGAGGGACCCACTCTCTGTGGGAATGCAGACAGCTGTTACGATTGGCTGCTGAACTACATAACTGTGTCATGGCTCCCAACAGGGATTTATGTTGTTCCACTTATATGTAAGATCAATGTGCCATCAAGAATTAATTGGTTCCCTACCCAACTGCGACGTTTACACAGGGGGTAACCTGAAAGCACATGAAAAGGGAATGCCACATCCTTCATTAGTGCACCAATTTACATTTTGATTTGTCATTAAAGGATTAAAGGTGCTTTGAATGTCACTTTGGATGTGCTTTTTTTTTTGCAGATTAGTACTAAAGGGTACAGTTTTGGATATTATTGTGCGCTGATTCATGTTGAAAGAGTGTGTCTCCCTTTGTGAGCATATAACGCTGTTAATTAAAAATAAATAAATGCCTTTCTCTTGTTTAGTTAAGATTCAAATAGCCTTGGATCCTGACCCTGCTGCATTTATATTGGATTACTGCTTCTTGGAGCAATCAAACCGTACAGAGCATTCAATTGTCCTGAATGTTGATTTTTATCTGGTTTAAATGGTTTTGTCTCCTGTGTTTATGTTCTTATCTGTGAAAAAAGCCTGTAAACTGGTTTCACTCCATGCTCTGTGGGAAGCAGCTACAGAGTGTGGCTGTGCTGAGCAGCTCCACTGATGTCCAGGGAAAACAAAGGTGTTGCTAAATAAAGAGCTTTGGGCTCAGCAAAACATACATAAAGGTTAACAGGACACATAAATTATGTATTAACACAATGCAAACATACTGTGTATACTTAATTCCCATTCATGCATCCATCCTTTTCCATCCTTCAACTGTAACAAAATGCAGTGTCCACTCCCCCTCTCCGCCCTCCTGTCATCCATGACTGAGCCTCAGCAGTGAGGATGAGCCTGCCCTTTGCTATGAAGTCATTCTGCGTCAGTGATTTCCCCCATGCCTGCTTTGGCACTGAAATAGAGGCGTGCAGCCGGGTTTAGCCTTGAGGCATTGGGCCAGTAGCCCCTGACCTCATGCTTTTCATATGAAGAAAAAGAATAATTGCAAAGTAGCATCACCTCTGACCAGGTTTACAAGACATATGTATGGACACCTGTGCTCACAGACTGTAGGTGCAGGCGAACACAGAACAGGTTCATTACGGCACAAAGGAAAGGATTTATTATGCTAATTTCCAGCTTCATAATTGTAATCTCGGCCTTCTCTGGAGTATTTCTGCATCGATTGCAATTCACAAAATCCATTATTTAGCTAATAATGGCCATTTATACAGACCCTCAGTTCACCTCTGTCTGAAATGTTTTGACCCCCCCCCTCTCTTCTTGAAGGCCCTTTCTTCTGATTGGCCAATGTCAGTGAGACTGACAGGAGGTGAAAGCCGATTCTACCACAGATGACTGTAAACATACAAAGTAATGTGACTTTGTTGTCTGGAAATTCAAACTTTTCAAAGTGGAAAACACAAACAGCAAGAAAGATCACAGCAGGATGTCTGTGTTCACTAGATATTACACCCAGTGGCAGCTGATTGTGGCACATGACAGTGGATTACAAACTGTATGTAAAATGATTTCTATGTGTGTCCATATTAATCAGTGTATGTGTGGGAAATGCTTGAAAATGTCGACTGAAATGGAAATTGTTGGAAAAGGAAATAGCAAAAGTAACGTAGATCATAAAATGTTAACGACTGTACAGTATCTCCATGCACTGGCGTTTATTTATCTGCTGCAGTACATTAATAAATAAATGTATTGTTATTCAGGAGAGGTGAATTGGAGAACATGTTCAGTGTTGTTTTCGAACAGCTACGGAAAAAGCCGACATTCGTACTTTCAGACCTTCAGCCTCTGAACAGATTTGTGAGAAGATGCGTTGTCATCGGGCAACAGTCTGAGCACTTTCCTGGATTACTGCAACATCACTTTACCTCATAATTCAAAACTCTGACCATGTGTAGTATGAACACCCAACACAGAACAGCCACAGATAGGTCCTCTTTAAAGAGTGGTGGCACACTCACCATTGGAAGAGAACTTTCCTCTGATCCATAGACCAGGGCCTCCCATAGAAACCTGAAGAGGAAAAGTCAAAGTGAAATCAGTGCAAACATGTCAGACAACGGAGATAGTAAAGTTATTAATCCACACTCTCATGACAAATGACATCCAATGAAGTCTTACATTAGACTCCTGATTCCACAGAGACAGAGACATGCAGGATGTTTTTATAATTTTTATTCACAAACTGGACAGTTATCAGCTACTAGACACCTTTTAATTCCCATCATAGGTGCCGTACATATAGCCACACAAAACTATCTTCAGGTTCTTACTTGGTCACATCCCTGCTGCGTTTAGCAAAGGCATAATTCATCTCCAGCTACACTCTCCATCACAATTTCTATTCTTAGAAATGGGAGCATCTCCAGTGTCCCTCTCCCTCCTTTGTGTTTTTGAATAAGTCTGCAATGTGTGCATGTGTGTGTGTGTGTGTGTACGAGCATCTGTGTACAGTAAGTGGGTCAGAGTGAGAATTAAATCAGATACATTTACATTTCAGACTGCTTTCTCCTGCACGCCTGTGGGAAATATGTTTGTTATGGTGTGCATGTGTATAACATGTCTACCTGTGTGTCTGTGTGTGTCCTGTGGAGCGTTCCCCACTAATCCAGACCCAATTACTAACTCTGCTGGATGCCACCACATGGGGTTGAGAAACATACATGTTTGAGAAGACACAGGAATTAATAATCGGCTCTGTGTGTGTGTGTGTGTGTGTGTGTGATACTTGTTAACAGTGCAACATATATTTTCCACAATAAACACATCTGATACCCACATCACCCCCGTGATACCAGATTGGCTGAGATTCATAGAGCTAAAAGCCTAAGGAAATGATTAATCGGCTAACAGAAAATTAATCATCAAGGAGTTTAATAATCATCAATCATTTAAGTCATTTAAAAAAACAAAAATGTAATAAATATGCTGGTCACATTAATTATTTGCTGCTGCTTTCTTTGCTTTAAAACACTGTGAATTGGATATTTTGGACTTTTGATGCTGTGGTTGAGAACATTTTTTTCAAATGCCATTTTGGGTTCTGACAAGTTGCAATGTGCATATATTGTTACTTTCTAACACTCCATATATTGATGTTTAAATGAAATTTAATGATAAAACCTGAATTTACAGGATGACATGTTTTCACTTCTTTTCCTATAGAAAGTGAATAATTGTAGTTCCAGGTTTAATGGCACAAACCGAGAAATATAAATTATTACATTATTTTGGCATCCAAACACTGATGACATGACCACAGATATATTTTGTCACCTGATATTATTGTATTCTTGCTGACTGCTGACAAACAACAATCACTTGAGACAACTTAGTTTTATTGCATCTCATCTTCTCACAACAGCAACATCCTCTTCATCACACTCATACAGAAGCATACTTTTTCCATGGAGGCGGTGGTTATGTGATGAGATGAAGAGGGACAGGTGAGTCACAATTATCACCTTCCTCCTTTTGTAATATAATCAACTGCAACCTCAAGCATAGTTAAGACCATTATCACCACTGATAGTGTTGTGGCTATGGTGCCCTCTTCTTTGTTGTTGTCTTACATTGTTGCATCATCATCATCATCATCATCATCATAACAGCTCTCCATCACTCATCAGTCTCCAGTCATCATTACTGTGTCAATCATCATCTTCACCATCATCAGCATCCTCACATCATCCTCATTTTCCACCATTGCCATCACCATCATCATCACCTTCATTACCACCAGACAACATCCAGAGCATCTGCTTCCCTGAGGCTGCAGTCTTTCAACCAGACGTTATTGGATGCTATTGGCCGCCTGCTCTTTGATCTCCACTTCAAGCCCGACTGATCACCACCACATCAACTCACACAGACCTTTTCATCCTACCTACCAGTTTTCATAAACATCATCACCGCTCCCACGCCCCCCTTTTACAGTAGGTGATACAACGCTCAATTGCAAATATAGGTCAAACGGTGATCTATTCAACATCATCCCCTCGAGCTAAGAAAAATATCACATGATCATACAGGGGGTCAGTTAAGAAGTCGGCCGCTCTTTACCTTCCACCACCCCACAAAGGAACTGCTTCTTCTCCTCCATCCTGTCCGACCTCTGCACCGCTGCCTCCCTCCGCTTCCAGTCGGCCCCTAACGAGCGAGGGAAGACGAGATGCTCTCCCCTTCTGTCAGCTCAGATCCTGGGAATATTCTTCATGCCTCTCCTCGGTCTGCCTCCACCTCCTCCTCCTCCTCCTCCTTTCCCTCTCCTCCTCTCTACATCGCTGGAGATCCCGTGCTGCGTTCAGGTGCCCAGCAGAAGCTCCTAATTCCAGGACACTCAAGTTGCAACTTCGGGCACAATCAAGTGATTTGTTTTAATAGATGTCAACAACAACAAACAAATGTAATCTCACGAGAAAGGTCATTTTGTGTGGTTTGACAACATTTAATATTCATTATTGTCTTTAATTTTATTATTGCTATATGCTTCAGTAACAAATTGGACCATGCTATGAGACGTAACCTGAATTAAATTAAAAAATGTAGAATTGTTACATTAAAAACGTAATAAGCATTTCAGGTAAAATGCTTTACCAAAAACAACAAAAACTGAACAATGAACGTAAGTTGGCGTTAAATTTATGTTTTGGCAACTGTAAAAATGTAATTGTAAGTCCGATATTACCATAGACTGTTTATACAGATGGACGAAGCAACTATAAGTTTACCCATTGGTTTGTGGACTTCCGTTTTGAAGCCAAGAGATCGTTGGTTGTTTGGAGCAAAAAGTTGACATGTCAGAAAAAGTGAAGAGGCGGGTCTAACCCTTGAACTCGAAATCACTGCCCAATGTGCGCGAGACTTAGCGCTGCTCTCATTGGAGACCAGACCTGTCGATCAAGCTAACCACACCCAAAAATAGTCCTCTTTTTGAAGCCCAATATCTACTTAATTATGGGGGGCGGTTTTTTTTTGTTTGTTTGTTTTTTTCAGATAGACCACCCGGTCATTGATAAGATTAATTGATGACTTGTGAAAAAATATTGACTGACTATTTCATGATTGAGTCAGTTGGAGCCAGAGTTTTTTTAAGTCAGCCTACAGCAGCCATTGGGTGTATTGCATCTTTTTGCACTTATTGGATTCATTTTTTAGCCCCACTTGCTTCGTCATTGCTATATACAGTTTATGGTATTAACTAGCCTGTTTTAATCCTTTCCAACTCCTGGAGGAAAAAGCTTAATGTGACATGATGCAACTGTGCCTGAAAGGTAAGCTAACTAGGTTTATCTCTACAATTAAGCTAAGCTTCCAGTAAGTATGAACATAGTTGTTTAATTCATGTAAAAAAAATCATGTCATGCTGCTAATGTGTAAGTTTATATCAGATTTAAAGTCGGTAACAGTGCATTGCCATATAAAGTTATGTATCAGTTAAAAATATATGCATTTATAAGTGAATATCACCATCAAGTAAAAAACAGATATCCTCAGTCACTGAGTAAAGAGTATAGTTTTGTTGTATTCAGAAAAAAAGGTATTGCAGTTATTACTGTAAAAATTGATAAAAACACCAAAAATACGTTTACGTTCAAAGAAAATGCCGACTTGCTAACATAAATACTTTTTCTACTTGTATGTAAAACGTCTGAATTTTTCCCGTAGTCGTGAAGGCAGCATCTCCCTCCTGTCTCTTCCAGACTCCGGTCTGCGCAAGCGCAATGGCATCTGGCAAATAAGCTAGGTAAGGTGTACATGTTTGTGTACAAGTGAGAGAGCAACGTAAAAATCAGACTCAGTGATCCTTCAGCACATTTTGTATTGATACGTTCAAGCCATTAAACACATTTTTGATAATGTGTAGTTGGATTGGTTTAAATGATTTTTATCTTTTCTCTGGATGTTGGTAGAATGCAGAATTAAAGTACTTTTCCAGAAACTATTCTGAAAACTACAAGGATTGTAGGCATTTATAGCATTATGGTATATTTCCACAATATTATGTGTATATTTCCTTTTTACATCTTATGGCATCATTGAGAAGGCAACTATGTAAGTCTCACTCTGGCTCCCCTTGGTGGAATTAAGTTTAATTACACTGGTGCCACCTTAATAACAAACTGGTAACAGGTCAAGTTATTTTCTCATGGAGGAAACCGGGTCTGTGAATAAATAATCCACAAAAGAATAAATGACATTGAAACTTTACATCCTTGTGCCATTGGAACCCTTTTGACACAAATAGACAAACTGACACTATAAAATTTGGGTTTTTTCAGTCATATTCATTATTTCATGTGTGAATGAAGAGTGTCTGAATTACTGTGCAGTTATTATGGCTGCACTATTTTGTTCCCTGAACAAAATAAGAAGTTTGAGAAGCTCGATGCATTTTTTGCATTCCAAAAAAAAGGTAAAGGTATGCATACAGTAGCATCACTATCAATTATCATGACATCTACTTTCAAGATGCCCCTGAGTATGTACTTTAGTGTGTATGAGTATGTATGTTAGTAGAAGAATGTGGTTTGCCTAGATAATTGTCTGGAGGGTTTACTTGAGAAAGAAATGTGCTGACAAAACATGTATGTACTTTCCTAGAAAAACCTCTTCTCAGTACAAGAAACATACAAAACAAATAGTGGGAGGATTTGATCCTATTTTTCACAGTTCACAGTTGCTATGCTTGTAAGCAACATACAGTAGTAGGATAAAGGCCGTGGAACTTAACCAGTAACTCTTCTCTGTATGGTACCCTTATAACTTATATGTGTTCATCTGTCTGTGTGTGTGTGTGTGTGTGTGTGTGTGTGTGTGTGTGGTACTGTGACTTCTGTTCCTGCTACTGTGTCAGGAACAGAATGTACACCTTCAAGTACAACAAAAATGCAGAAAGAGTTGGTTTACATGAAGCATGAGTACAGTGCCCTGGCTGTGGAGGCATGTATGAGGAGGAGTGGCAAACAACCAGGCCAATATGACCAAGAGGGTGAGTAGTGCATGACAGTAGGGGGGCGTTAGTCGAATCCTGCAGCTGACCTTTATCTCTGATCTGTCACTTTATAGGAGTAAGAAACTAAGTGAGTGGGGCTCTCTTCCCCCTACACTACTACTACTACTTGTCCGTTAGTGCTATGTATCTATCTATCTATCTATCTATCTATCTATCTATCTATCTATCTATCTATCTATCTATCTATCTAGGAACAGCAATACTATAGGAAAGATGAGATATGTAAAGTAAGGACCCAGGTTGCCTGTGACAGACAAAGTTAGACACTGTAAAACATACAGTATGTCACATCAGATTAGGAAGCATAACTAAAACCACAAAAAAATATATATGTATTCATGAGTACACTGTACACTAATAGCGGCTACTAGATACAGAATGAACAAATAATATAAAAAAAACTGGAAAAAAGAAATGTAGAAATAAGGATCTCCAATCTGACCGACAGGAAAATAAAACATTTAAAATGTATGGCCCATTTTCCTTTTAAATTTAACTAGCTCTATCACAAAACTTTGAACAGTGTAAACAACAACAGCAAAACCCTTTTTACTAACATTTCATCTTGCCTTACTGATTTTGGCAACAAGTCAAACTTCACTGCCCAAGAATGTGTCGTACAAGGAAATAATTTCGGTTGTGTTGAGTGGATTAGGCAGTTGTGTTGCGTAATTGCAACAAAGGAGCAGGGGAAATCCCATGAGATTTGTGGGTAACTTCTTCCTGTAAGCTGAACACTCGCAGCATAGAAAGGGATGTGTTCATCATTAAACATTTCTATCGTCTAATAATGAGTAGCTTACAGTCTCAGGCTAATACATAAAGTAGGATTTAGGCATGCTCGTAAAACTGAATAAAGGTTATATAGTAATTTTTCCCACAAAACTGAATTCTTATTTTATGAAACTGAGCGCAAATACAACACCTATCTATTATTCTGTCTATTTGGAGTGTCATTAAAATGAAGAAGTGTTCACTGACCTCTCACTTTATAGGAACAAGAAACTAAGCGAATGGGGCTCTCGTACCGTCACACTATACTACTACTGCTTGTCCCTCAGTAGTGCCACCTGAGGAATACCCTCTCGGCATAGTACCTACAGGTAACTGCTTGTCACACTGCAGTTGCAGTCCAAACCACAAGAGGCAGTGGAGTACAACAGACAGCCGACATACAAGATGTTGGTTATCTTCATATACTTCCCCTTATCTTAAAGTACTGAGTGATTTAGATTGAGAAGAATAAAATAGAGAATATCTGTTTGGATCTGGTTTTGTTTACCTTTACCTCAATTAATTACCATTACCTCAATGGATATGACTGTTATAGGAAAGATATCTAAAATAAGGACCTTAGTTGCTTGTGACAGACAAAGTTAGACACTGTAAAACAAACAGTATGTCACATCAGATTAGGAAACATAACTACAACCACCCACACACAAACACACACACACACACAAACACACATATGTGTGTGTACAAGGTGCAAATATAGCAGAAAGCATTGAAATGCAGATTAAAAAAGAAATCTAG
>OOFC01003772.1:0-11248 GCA_900323345.1 Pseudochromis fuscus | reverse complement strand
GCAGCGGCGGTGGCGGCGTGTCAGCCGATGGTAAGAGCTGGTACTGTCGGGTCAGTGCTGACCTCTGCTTGTCTCTTTGGACCAGAGTAGAGTTTGGAAGGTTGTGCATGTCTAAAAGCTGCCCCGCCTTTATTGTAAGAGCTAAGCAACTAAACAAGTGTCTGAAGATGTCCTCAGTTGCCTTTGTTGACTTAAGATCAACTTTTTGGAGAAACTAAACACCTCCACTTGTGTTTTAAGTAAATAAAGGCAACAGCACAGTGTGGGAAACTGATGACATTTAAATATAGAAGCACAAGTGTTGATAAGCTCACTGTAGGGAGTTTGATTAAAAGAATAGTTTTGCTTGCTTGCTTGCAGCTTTTCTACCTTTAGGGATCTTCTGCCTGCAGCAGCTCGCTGTTACCACCGCTCTGTCTTTCTCTGTCGCTCTGTAAAGGTGTTGGGTTCTTCTTCAATTAACAGTACTCACTTAAATTCATAATATCTCTGAACTAAAAATCAGAATGTTGATTTAATATTCACTTTGAGTGATGAGATGCAGAATCTGATGAGAGACTACCGTTAGCAGCATGCTATTCCCAGCATGCGTTTGTTCTCTAATATTCACCGAGTGTGATCATTGGGAGCGTCCTGGTGCGCTGACGCCCTCCGTGGTTGGTTTTACTGTCGATCCAGATCAATGGTGTAGACATGACAGAGGCCAGGCATGACCAGGCAGTAGCGCTCCTTACCGGCACCTCCCCCACCATCGCCCTCCTGGTGGAGCGAGACCCGAATGCAACAGGGGGCTCTCCAGGTCAGTCCCGGGCACGAGCCCACTCCCCCCCACCCCCAGAACCCTCAGATTCTCCGGACCAGGACGAGGAGGGTCTTTCCCTTCACGGGAACCACCTGAGCCGGATGGAGGATGAGTACCCCATCGAGGTGAGACCTCAGCGACAGACTTTGATATGTAGGATAGTTTGTTTTATGGTGGTTTAAGTAGACGGTGCTGTAGAAACCTCATTGAAGCACTCGGTTAATGATTGTTTATGTGGCCCTTGCCCTATCCTTAATGCTGTCCAGTTCCAGAGAAGATGGTGCATGGTATGAACGCTAGTTTAAATAGCAGTGTACTGTAGGCTGTAGCCTGGTCATACCAGCTATATCATCACCAGTAGCCACTACTACACAGAAGATGCACTTTACTTTATAGCCCCTTATAGAGTGAAATAGTGTACATGCATGCAGTAGAAACTTGTTTGATTGTATTTATTAGACTATAACGCAGGGTTTCAGTATGTCATGGAAAACCTGGAATTATCAGACCCATTCTTCAGTCCTGGAAAACTGAAAGAAACAGGTTCAATTTGCAGTTGTCCAGAAAGACAATTGTCGCCTTTTGCTGAGTGCAAACTGTGAGATCTCTACAACAACTTGCAGAGTTATTGTCTCACATCGAGAACTAGTGTTAGTTCTCGTTTAGAGACCAGATCAAGTTTACATGTTAATGTTACCAAATGTTTTCTTTCAGACAAGTAATGTTAAGTTGGTTTTGCTCGCTAACATAAGGAGTCCTGCAGCAGATGACTCGCACCACGTTCTGTACGACTCCTAATTGTTCTTTTTAAAGACAGTTCTTCATGACTACAGTCCTACATGTTTTAAACAACCTCCATAAAAGTGGGAACCCCATAAAAGTCTTAGTCATCACTGTTAATGGCTTAACTCATACATTTTTGTTTAAAATTTCTTGCTACAACAAATCTCCTTCCTCTAACCCTAACAGGAAGTGATCCTGATGAAGTCAGGTGGCCCTCTTGGACTGAGCATCGTGGGAGGCAGCGACCACGCCAGTCACCCGTTTGGCATCAATGAACCTGGGGTGTTCATCTCAAAGGTATAACTTTCACAGTGTTGCAAAGTTACTCGATGCTTTTGCGTCTCCTCGATATGTTCGTCTCACTTGCCCGTGCCTTGTTCCCTCAGGTGATTCCTCACGGTCTAGCGTGTGAAAGCGGGCTGCGTGTTGGTGATCGGATATTAGAGGTGAACGCCATCGACCTGCGACACGCCACGCACCAGGAAGCTGTGCGGGCCCTGCTGGCCAACAAGCAGGAAATACGTATGTTGGTACGGAGGGACCCTTCACCACCAGGGATGCAGGAAATTGTCATCCAGAAGCAGCCTGGGGAGAAACTTGGCATCAGTATTCGTGGAGGGGCCAAGGGTCACGCTGGAAACCCCTTCGATCCCACGGATGAGGGCATCTTCATCTCTAAGGTTCTTGAACTCTACCACATCTTGACACTACTCAATTAGTTTAGCTGCAGCAACTAGCTTGTTGGAAGTTGCACAGTTAAATATATAAATCAAATTTTAATAGATCATTAAGTACTGAATAAACATCGCGCTCTGTTTCAACTGTTGTCCATCTGCAGGTGAGCTCGAGCGGAGCAGCAGCAAGAGACGGGCGACTGCAGGTCGGCATGCGTATCCTCGAGGTGAACAACCACAGCCTGCTGGGGATGACGCACACGGAGGCAGTGCGAGTACTCCGGTCTGTGGGCGACTCTCTGGTCATGCTGGTGTGTGACGGCTTCGACCCACGTAAAGTGGCAGCTGTGGAGGTGAGACACTATGAGTCGTCGCATATAGAGTGTGTAATAGTGTGTAAACTGAGGTAAACCTGCTTCAAGAATGAATGTTGATTGTATAGAATGAACATAACAAACTCCTTGGCTGAGGTAATGACCGGTGTTGACTGCGATATGTATTTTTTTCGGTCAAAGAGTAACTGCCTACTCAGTTTTACCCAGAAGTTTGAACAGAACACTATTTGGGTTGATTTCCAGGCATCTCCCGGCATCATTGCCAACCCGTTTGCAACCGGCATCGTACGCAAGAACAGTATGGAGAGCATCTCTTCTATAGACCGAGACCTGAGCCCAGAGGAGATAGACATAATGCAGAAGGTATGATTCACAGTGTACACTGGTTTGTACACGAGAATCCCACATCGGGGCAGTGCAGACTTTTCACTACAGATTTTGTTATCGTCCAAACTGAGCCTGTTGCCGTTCGAGTCAACACATGAATCAAATGTTGTTGTTCAGCGATTCTGTGGCACCAACACTGTGCTTCCACAGCAGTTTGGTGTTAGCAGGTGGAGTTCTGAGCGACAGCACAGTCACAGCCAAACACACCACACCACACCACACCACACCACCTACCTACCTTTCTACCACAGCGGCCAGAATGCACCAGCACTGTTGTTTATTTTGTCCAGACTTGCCTTTGGTCGGATGCCCGTACTACAGGAATGTAGCGGTCTCTTTATCGAATGTTTATCCTCTGCACACATTTAGATCAGTGAGCCGTTTGTCTCCATGGCACACATGTAGAAGTTGGGTCAATTGAAGGTACAAGCTAATGCTAATGAACAGGATTACAACCTTTTTTAAATCTTGCTCTTCGTACAGGAGTCTGAGATGGTGAGAGAGACGTCACAGTGGGAGCGAGAAGAGATGGAGAAAGTAGTAAGTGAACCTGAACATCCATTACCTTTATGAGTAGAGGGATAGCTGTAGATCGGCAAGTCGATGCCAAAACAAAGGAAGAAAATTCAGATGATTTTCTCCGTCGTATCTGGGGGGTCTGCACCGTACTGCAGGGTGGAGCTTCAGACGCTCAGGTTTGTCTGTTAGCGGCTGAATGAAGCTTCTCCTCTGCACCCTGTTGGGTTTGGTGTTTGACAGAACTATTCCTGCAATGTCCCACCTTGCATGCTGTTTCTGCTCCCATAGCGAATGAATAGAGTACTTTTTAATGTGTGCGGATTCTATCCTTTTCTTTCCCTTCTGTTGTTTTTTTCTTTCATCTCTCCTTTTACTTTCGGTGTGTTTGGTGTGATTCAACATCATCCAATCATCCTGTCTCCATACCATCACCACCTCCACTGTCCATTTCCTCCACTGCACTCCTTGTAACCCCTCGTTCCTCCGTCTTCTCGTTTCCACTCATCACCGTGTGGCTGTGTGTGGTCGGGTGTCTTTCCTTCTGTACTCTACTCCTCCCCTTCCTCTCTTGGTGAAGGAGCGAATGCGTTTGGAGCGTGAGGAGGCAACTCGCCTGCTAGAAGAGGAGACTGAGGTGAGACACTCCTCATCGGCAGGTCCTCGGACGAACTTCCTGTCTGTGCAGAGCTGTAGTTTAGCCGCAAACACCACAGAGAGCTGCCAGAGGATTTCACCATATTTCTAGAAAACCATCAACAAACAGTTTTTAAACTGGTTTAGTTTCACTGGTAAAAGGTCCAACAGCTACATCTCCAAGTGATTGTGAGTGAAAAGCCAGGAGAAGAAATAGTTCCTGCAGGTTAGTCGATATGAAAGTGGGTGTAATTTAAGTCTTTGTGCGGCTGTGATGCTTCAGGCAGTAGTGAGACGGATTCACTTTGAGTAATATATCCATGACTTAGAAGGATTATTAGGATGTATAAGACTGTTAACAGAGTTTTTATATACCGTATTTTCCGGAGTATAAGCCGCTACTTTTTTCCGACGCTTTGAACCCTGCAGCTTAAACACCGAGGTGGCTCATGTATCGGCGGCACAAAGCTCATTAGCTTTTTACAAGCTAGCAAGCTCCGTGCCGCCGATACATTTAGCATCGTCACATCAGACCCGGTCAGAGTGGACCACATGAAACTGTTGGAATAAATTCAATAGCGGCTTATAGACAGGTGCGCTCAATAGTCCAGAAAATACGGTATTTGATTGGCCAGTGCAGCACCTTGCAGAATTATGTCAACTACAGTATAGCAAACATTTTGGATAGAAAATGTCATTTTCTTCGGTCAGATACCAGTAAGTTTCTTGTATTTTTTTTTGTTATCAACAGTATTTTCAGTTAGACTTTACTGAGCTCACCTGCAGAAAATAACAGGCTTATATCAAAGACAGGACTTTATTTCTAATTTCCTTCATTTGATCCTTTTAATTAGTCATATTTAAATACAATGCCTGTAACAAATTAAAGAATTTTAGTGGATGGAAACCATTCATTTCTCAACAGGGCTTTTATTGTGAAACATTTGCAGGTATAGTACACAGCAGCAGCTGGACAGGATTAAAAATTACTACGAACTAGAGTTATTTGAAGTAGCAGTACACCCACTGTGACTGAAATAGGACTATAGGGGTTGACCTCGACTCCAGCTTTTAATTGATGACCAGTTTTTATTTAAAGAAACACATCATCCTTGATTAAACAGCACACTGTCAGAGCAGATCTTCTCCTCCCAGTTCAAATGACCAGAAAGTGGACGTGTGGATTCCTCTTTACATGCCTTCTCTAATAAAACTAATTCATGTTAACAACACTGACATGTAAAACAAACCTCAGCCTAGACCTCTTCTCACCTCTGCATCTATTTATTTCCCACCAGAACATTGGCACTGGACCATTAAAACTTGACTACAAAACCCTGGCCGCGCTGCCCACCACCAGCCTGCAGAAGGTCAACAGGGTGAGTCTCACTTCATGTTCAGTAAAAGATGCACAATGAATGAATGATTTTACTTTTCAACATGTTTGAAAGACTTCAGTCCTTTCATTTCGTGTGTGGCCTCCGTTGGAAGCGGCCTTCAAAGCTCAGAATAGACGAGGAATCTGTCGTTTATGTCCCCGTGAAACTCTGAGTGACCCAGATCCGACCAGTTGCCCCCACAGGAGCATTTAACCGCCAGTCCACGTAGCTGCTGGTGGCTCCGAGGCCCCACTTACAACATATCATCGGTGCAATGAAACAGTGTCCAATTACCGTGGACTGAAGAAATAACATAAAGGTTGAGGATGGATGAAGAGTCTTGTGTGAAGATCCAGGAACAAATGCAGAAGACGACTCAAGAATAATATGAAAACGTAAAGAAGCACAGCCACAGAACTGACTTTTAAAAAAACGTGTGAGACGTGGTGCGATGGGGGGAAGGGGACAGCTGTCCACTATCCACCGGCCTTTCCTCTGCGATATTTTAAACCTGCATCTGGCTCTGAAGTGGACGGAGTCTCTGGAGTGGGTGGGTGGGGTGCCAGCCAGACAGAGAGGGTGTCGTCTGAGAGGAACAGACAAGTGTTTCAGTTCCCAAAGTCCTCGCAGGAATAAGTCTGAGTGGACATACAGCACCGTCCTGTTACCGTCCTACAGTGAGTCGACTGATTTAGCTTCATTATCGCTCTGTCTTTTTCTTCTTCTCTTGTCTGTTCATCTTTCTTCAGTGTTTTCTCTGATCAGTTTGATGAAAAATATTAGATTTCTCTCACTTCTGAACACAGTTTTGAATAATATTAAACACCAAAGGATAAGTTGTTATTACTTTTAGCTCACATTAAGTAGTATGAGATATGTGAACAGTCAGCGATAAAGACTTTGTTGTTGTGTCCTACTTGTAGAGGGCAGCTGAATCTAACCTACATATCATATGCAGCTGTTCATGCTTTGTGCATTACAGATGGATGGCACACGTGGTCCAGGTCACACTGTATTACACAAACACTGACTGGTTAGTTATGCTCAGTTTTTTAATTCATTAGTTTCATTATTTGAATCTTTAACAAATTATGAAAATGAGGTACTTTTTATTGCAGTACTGTATTTTAAAAAGATTGAAACTTGTCCTGAAAATGAGCAAGTGTGGTCTAAATATTGGTGATAAAACAACAAAAAGTTTAAAAATGGCTGAAATATTTTTTTCAGGTATGAGACCAACATGTTAAATTATTATAGATGTGGCTGATTTTACCAGAGCTCAGTCATGGTGGTGGTTTACCAGCACCTAACTCTTATTTGTGTGTTGTTTTTTTTATAGTCGTCACAAACACCTATTAGGATTTATTTTTAACCCAGGTTTACAACATAGAGTCTCAGGTATTAAATAAAATTAGATTGTTTTAGGAAGAAACTCCTGCAAGTTGTATTTTTACATATATTTATTTAAATGTCTCTATATGAAAAGATGCCGTTTGAACTTCCTGTTACTTCAGTTGTACTTTAGCCAGTGAGTGAGTCTATAATCTGTCCAGTTCCCGGTTCCCTCGCCGCGCGGCTCTTCCCGGCACGGCGTGCAGACACCTCAGCGTGTCGGCATGTTGGCGAGCGAGCAGCCTGGCTTTCCTCTCCCACACCAGCTGTCCCTCCACAGTCTGTGTCGGAGCCAAAAGGCCACTCGTCCACATTCCACCCCACTGACCCTCAAACACACCAACCCACTCGTTTTAGTCAGCACGTATCACAGACATCACAATGCTCGCTGGATTCTCAGTCACCAGATACGTCAAGGTCGAATAAATTCCTCTGCGGTCTGGTGGGACTGGCAGGTTTTAGACAGGTTGTGTTTCTACATACCTGAGGCTGCACGTACTACGATGCCTTAAAAGCAGCATATTTTCTCCCCTGTTAAGTACAGTAGTGAAGTACAGTAGTGGAGTATTTGAAGATGTGCTGGAGCCGCAGAGTCTCGCTGCTCTGATAATGTGTTTATTTAAAGCATGGAGCAGCAGCCTGGACCGGACTGCTGCAGGCATGTGTCCAGTGGCACAGAGGACCAGTTAAGTCTTGAATGATGGGCGCTGGGAAACGTATCTTAAAGGCTTCATGGGAGATTTAGTGATGTGAGCAACAGGCTTCTGTGTCAAGTTTCTATTTACAGAGGCACAAAGTAAGACTGAGGAATTTCTCCTCCAGTCCCATTTTAAATAATATGAGGTGATGCATGAATTTTAATTTTACCATCTGCAGCTTAGTTGGTTATTGTGTTGATGAATTAATCATTAAAATCATATGTCAAGCAGAAATTTACATCCTCAACTATGAAGATTTGCCTTTTTTATGTTTTATGTGAGAATAAAAAGAATATTTTTGGATTTTGGTTTGTTTGTTGAGCCAAAAAAGACACATAGACATCACCTTGATCTGTTGGACAATAATATTAAAGAAAGTATCTGGAAGATCAGTGACAGCATTTAAAAGTGAAATTACGATTCTAACAAATAATTCACTGAGTCAGCAACCACTGTATCAAAGAGGAATTGTTCTTTAAACTGTTTTTCCTTTAAGTCCCTCACAGTTTACAGACGGACTTCCTGTCTTGAAGTAATTGGACATTACATGTAGCCCAGTTTGTTCTGTTAAAATCTACTTAGTCCCCAGATCTCTGTGATTTCTCAGTTTCTCCTCTGTCTTTTGAAGTTTGAGTGAGTCCATCTTTTCCTCTTCCTGTCTGTTATGTTGACTGTCTCTGTGTCCTCCCTCTGTCCTCTGCTCTTGTTCAGTCCTCTACCTCTGTCACTCTGACTGCTCCCATGGAGGCCCCCCTGCAGGCCCAGTATGGAGCCCCTTTAGAGCCTCTGGGCTTCGGTTTGACTCAACCCGCAAACCCCCTGACCCACATGGACCCTGAGTCCAGTCTGAACACAGATTATCTTCATGGATTCCCCACTAACGGGACCTCCACCTCCACCGCTGACACAACAGCAGCTATCAATTCAACATTTGTACCTGGAGAAGAAGAAGAAGAAGAGGAAGAGTGTCTGGTGGACTCTCAGCCTATCTGCTTCAAAGAAAACCCCTTCTTGGTGGCCAACCGTAAAGGGAAAGGTCTTCCCCCTGGACAGCAGCTCCTGTCGGGGCCTCCGGTGGGCTACGGCCGACAGGGCCAGCTGCAGCCCTGGTTGTTCAACAAGGCAAGACGCCTGCCTGAGTGTGGTGTGGAGGCAGCATGCTGCGTGTTGTTTGGCTCTCTGCAAATGGATCCTACATTTCCCAGGCTCGTTACACTCCTAACGGGAATCAAATCCTCCTCCCTGAAGATGTGGCTTAATTAAAAAAGTTGTTGTCGGTGGAAGAGTTGATGGGGAAATCACTTTTGTCTTCAGCAGTGTTTTGGCCACATGATGTGTATTAATCCCTGTTTCCTAACCAGCTGAATCGGTGCATGTTTTTGCTGTGAGCACAGAGCTTGTGCCACCTCGTCAGTGCACATTCAGGACCGACTGGAATGTCCGACACGACAGCTGTGGGGAGGGTCAAAGGTCACGAGGGAACACGACCTGCAGGACGCACAGAAGGGTGCATGTTTACCAGCAGCGGCTTTTTGTTTGTTGAGATATATTCAGCACAGGACTAACCAGTGAAATGTCGTTTTCTCTGTATTTCCTGTTGTGTGAAAGTCCGAGCAGCTGTTTCACTGTGTTTTGTATCTTTTGTGTTTTCAGGCTCCTTCCTCTGATTTCACCAGGACGGACAGTCCAATCAGGGAAGCACCTTACTCTCCCACTATCCAACCGGTGAGCAGCACCCCTCTGATAATCCATCACCTGCTCTCATACCGTCTGTTTTTTATTTCTTTCATCCCTTTTCCATGAGTCACTCTTTAAACGAGGTGTTTGACAGTTGATCCTCTTGACCTCTGCTCCCACCTTAGCCCAGCCACCACTCTTCCAACAGCTCCCTGTGCACAGGCAGGGAAACCCGCTTCGTAAGTGGGGCTTGTGGCCCTGTCTGCTCCGGCCTGGATGTTTTCTGTTAGTAAAACGTTGCTAGTTGAGTTGCCACAGTCTGAAAAGCATGTGACTGCTTCTCCATGTCCAGCTAATGCTTCGCCTCCAGAAATAGATTTCCACTGGTTGTCTCTACTGACCAGCTATGGCTTAATACTGCCAACTTATTTTTTCCTTGAGCAACATTATTTTATTGTGTAGTTCACATATTGTATTTGCATTATTACACAACAAAATATGAACCTTGGCCCAGATTTGGTGGTAAAACTCGCTCGAGGTAAACCCTGGTGGTGTCGCATTGTGTCTTAATGTGGCCTGGCATCTTCCTGAAGAAGCCCCGTTGGTTAAAGGTTCATTGTGACTGTCTGCACTGTTGCTGATTCAGGCATTTTTCCATCATTGTCATCGTTTTATTTGAATTTTCTTTGCAGGCAAACATTCATTACACCTCCACTCCCACTGCCAAGGACAACACATCATCATCAGTGAGTGTCCAGAGGTGTTTCTGAGCTGCACACAGATCAGCTGTACTTTAAAGTAGAGGACAGATCAGCCTGTTGCACCAAGGCACTTGTTTACCATAAATCCTCAAACTGTGTCTGAGTCCTTTTCAGAAGGTATCCTGACTTTTAATTCAGACAGGCCTTTTTCTACTTTCTTTGTTAATTTTAATTAGTCATATTTTAACATGAACCATCATTAAAGTTTTATACTATAACTACATTATGCTATCAATATAAACTCAACACCATTTCAAAATAAAAGCCCACCACTAGTGCTTGAGTGGACAGAAAGCTTAAGTGGTCACCAGTCTGAAAAGTGTGGGTTTTAGTTTCATTGTCATGTGTTGCTCTTCAGAAAAGCAGTAACTTCCTGGAGACCACTACTTCATTATTTGTCATATAAAAACTACATTTATGCTCAGGTGCACTTCAGTCATTGTCTGCATTCATTTTGAGTTGTCATTCACCTCAAAGTTTAGTTTTGGAAAGTCTCTCAGTTCATTTAATAAAATATTTTTTTATTTTCCCCCAGACGCGGCCGGGTGCCATCCAACCAGTTGGGCGTGTGCGGCCGAGCACCTCCCCCGCCACACCAGAAGGCCACAGTCCCAACCCTTTTCAGCATGGCCCCTCCCCCTTCAACTCCCAGACCTCTGTAAGACCCCTCACCACCACGTAGGGCTGGTCTCTGTCCGCTCTCAGCTCCGTGCTGCCTCCTCGTAGCTGCACGATAACAAACCAGCAGTGCAGCACTTGCAGATAATTGTGGCGCACGAATGATTTTTGTTTCCAAAGAGGCTAAAAAAACCAAAGACAGGAAGTCTCGTGTTATACTGCACAGGGGGAAGTCCTGTGTGACCCCCTCAGGCTCATCTGGGGGGTGGAAGTGTTTGAACGACACTCCCGAGCTCCTGAATCAAACAAAGCTCCTGAAAATTCTCAGCTTTCTGAAACTCATTTCTTCTTCTTCTGGCAGTTAGATGAGTCTTTGCTTTCATCTCGTCCTGATTGTTTCACAAAGATGCTCATACAGAGAGATCTGCCACAGCTCTGAAACTTTCCAGGCCCTACTGTGTGTCTGTCTCCAACATACTCCCCCCTCTCTCACATGAAACCAGCCGCCATGCTGTTCACCTTTTCTCCTCCACAGTCGTCTTCAACTTTGCTGGTTTTTTTCATAGTCTACCCTCTCCTCCATGTCTCTG
>OOFC01003766.1:7200-20982 GCA_900323345.1 Pseudochromis fuscus | reverse complement strand
GGCGGCAGCTTTCTCCACGTCCCAGCCTCCCTCCTGCTGGTGGGACAGCATGTGGGAGCTGAGCAGGGGGTACAGGGCCGAGGAGACGCAGCCCACCAGGAGTCCGGCATCTAGCAGCAACGAAAGGAGCTCCTCGTCGCAGGAGGAGGCCGTCTCCTGGAGAAAAAAAAAAAGGAGGAGGAAGAAGGTGTAAACACACATGCGGTGATGGAAAAATAAAAGTGTGATCACCTCTTCCCTGCGAGGAACACGTGCCAAGAAAAACAGCGAGAAACTCTGGCATGCATGCAACTACCCACTCTGCCAGGTAACGAGCTATCACTCGGGAAACCCATTCAACTCCAAACACCTAGCGGCTGCGGCTAAATCGTGACTTTTACCAGCCGCAGCGGGATCTGGATTGTAGCTTCGGGCAGCAGCTTTTCAATGATGTGTGTGACTCCAGTGTTACACGCTTGAAGAGACCTGATGAGGTCAGAGAGTCAGGCAGCAGTCTGTGTTGACCCAGTGCCTGACCACCATTCCCCTGGCATGAGCCCTCACACACAAACACACACAAAGCCCTCCCTCCTGTTTCTCTGCAGCTTTGACAGGAAGTCTCAGTTACCCACCAAAAAAACCCAAAAAACCCACTCCTGTTCCCGTGTTCACAGAGCCATAAACAGACCTTTACGTAATATTTTAATCCCATCTTCCGCCTCTTTACATCAATGAATTACATGCAAATGCAAACAGCTAAATGCTGCCGGGGCCCCTGTGAGTGGTTTGCAGGCCACGCAGAAGCAGGGCTGAGTGCTGCGTCTGAAAGGCCGTCTCCATGCCTCTCTGTGTGACTCAGCCCATCTCCTCTGCACCCATCTCACCTGTTTGCTATCTCTATTATTAAGCTTGCACTAGCGCAACAATACACACATACACACACACACACACATAGACAACAGCCAGTCCTTGTCAGGGTATTTTTGGAGTTGAGGCAGATCAATTATAAATGTGAAGCCCGTGTCTTTCTCTTCTGTAGTTGAGAAAGGTGAGCAGTGCCGATGAATTTCTCCCCCTCACCTCGTGAAATGTCTCATCTCTGCACCGGCCTCGCTCCACTTTTATTTCCTTGAAGGTCAATTCATCCTTAAAAAAAAAATGTACTAAAAGCCTTCAAAAAAGGATCACTTCACTCATGTGATGACAGGAGCCTGAACGTCTCATACGAGCGTTCAGATACGTTCAAACTTGTCAATGACAGGGACACCGTACACTTTGTGATCATATTTTGCAAATAGAGTTAAGTTTTACCTTGTAGTGATGTTAGCTGAACTGAAGGAGAACATCGGTATTCTGGATTTTAACACATTTATTATTAAAATACATTCATGGTTTTCTTTGGTGCAAAATGAAGAAAGAGAGTTGGCATATAACAGTTACAGAGATACAGTATGTCATGCATGACTAATAATTTAATTTCTGGGCCTCCCGTTGAGAGACAGGACCAGATGAATCATGACAAGCCGGGGGAGGGAGAGACGACAGACAGAGGAAATTTTGGATCTCGAGACAGAGGTGGATAAGGAGGTCATCCGGGTATAATGAGAATTATGGGAAAGAAAGACAAGAGCGATGAGAGGGCTTAAGACGGTGGAAAATGTATGACAGCGAACGATGGAGGAAAGGGAGCCAGAGTGGAGAAAAGCAGGCATCCAGTGAAAGCAGCAGATACATACATTTTTAAGTGCACCAACTGTTTCCAAGGGCTGAAATGCACACCAGAACCGAGGAGAAGCACTTCAAAACCCCTTCATACTCCAAGCTTCAAACTTTTCATTTTGCAGCTTCAACAGAGGCGCAGAACAAATGTTCTACATGGGATTTCTGGAGCTGTGTTAAACACCGACCTATTTTGAAGCTCAATGTCTGGAAGATGAGTTTGGAAAAAAATGTGCGATCTAATGTACATTCCTCCGGAGATTTGAAATGTAACACAATATGAACAATTGTGATAAAACTGTAGCCAAAAAAAGTATTTTCTGAGATACAGGAACACGCACACAGGACATCGATAAAGCTGATGAAACAGCCAATGATTAATAAATGATTAGCCAGAGTAGATACAATACCAGTCAAAAGTTTGGGTATACGCTATATAAACACATCTGACCAACTTTCATTGAAAACAACTATCACAAAACCTGTAAAATGTAACTAAACACATATAACAATCAAAACATCAAGGCATATTAAGCTAATAATCAGAGTTAAAGATGCGTAACACGCTGAGTGGATCCTTTGTCTGCACATGGTCTTTGTTGTCACTGGAAAATCCTTGTTATGAGACTATATATTGTACATAGAAATGAATGAATCAACCAGGTTTCAAAATTGAGGCCAATGCACAAATTCAGTAAAGTGCAATACCGCCAATGGCCACGAGAGACTGGCTCCAAAAAAACTCCAATGGACAAAAATCCTAATTTTTAATCATGCAATACTGACTCAATACCTTTTTTTCTACAAGTCATCCTGATGTTATTAGGTAAAGTCAACTTTTCTGATCAGTGATCTGGTAGTCCATCTGAAAATCATTTCTTCAGGTAGATACTAGGCTTCAAAAAGAGAAAGACTTAAGGGTGTGGTTGGTTTGATTGACAGGTCTGGTCTCCAATCAGACTAGAACTGAGCCTCTCTTCATATCCAAATATGGTCACTTCTGGCTCCAAACAACCAACATGGCGACGTTCAAATGCTTCCCAAACCAACAGGTGATGTCTTGTTAGCTTTGTCTATGTTCATTGAAAATCATTGTTTTTTAGGGTGTACCTGAACTTTTGAGTGACTGTTTGCTTTAATTTTCTCTCCCAAACAATTGTGGCTCACCTGTTGGTTCGCTAAAGTCTGCCTCTATCATAAGACCCACTTCAGTCTCTGTTGAACTTCCTTTTACCATTTTCCTAAATGTCAGGTCTTAAAGTACTGAATGTGTTCTGATCTGAACCTTTGCAAACTATGATCAGAACTACAAAGAGACTCCAACTGCTCCAGCATCCCTCCCACTGTTAATCTGAGCAGGCTAACATGCTGATGTTTACTAGGACTAATGTTGTTATGTTCACCGGCTTAGTTTAGCATCTGCGTTAATTAGCACTAAACCCTCGCGATCCTGCTGAGGCTTTTGGAAATGTCATCTATTGTAGGTATTTGGCCATAAACTAAAATATTTGGTGAAGATTTCGAGCTAATAATGAACAAAGTCATTACGCTTGATCCTGAGGAGGATGTGAATTTCTGTGCCACATTTCATGACGATCAATCCAACAGCAAAACACAAAAATGTCAGCCTCATGCTGGCACTGGGAGGAAAGTCAGTGGATCCTTAAAGTGTCTCTGCGTGGAACGTACATAAAAACCAGTAATCTGAAACTCTAGTAGGTGGTGTCTAAAAATAAGCTACCGAACACATTTTTGCCTGTGACACAATATCAACGATCAGGGAGGGGAAATGCAGGTGTCAGTGCTGTGAATGCATCAGAAATCACACCTGCAGCGCTGCAGAGGCGAGACCAGTTCAGAGTTACAACACAGGCACGAATTACTTCTGATCTGCATGAAATGTGTACAGATGTAGAGGACAAAGATTTATTTCTGTGCATTGTGACCAGTGTCAGGACAGAGATGTGTACACACTGTAGATACACAACCATCAAAACACTTTCTGTCTGCAGCACCCTGGTTTGTTATGGGGGGAAAAAAAAAAAAAAAAAAGCTGCAGTACATCACTTGTGCACAGGCCTGGTCCTCCATGCACACTCACACACACCTCCCAGGCTATTACTGTTTGACGGTGTCAAGAGAGACAGCAGATTTGAGTCTTAGAGTCAGTCGGATTGACAGTTGAGCTGAAAATAGATGTGAAGAAGCGGCTGAGAGATGGAGGGATGGAGGGGAATCTTGATATCAGAGCGGAGCCGATAACTTTATGTCCTTTTTACAGCATGAACAATTCTGTCACGTTTTAGGCACTGCAGTTAGCCCAGCGTTCACAACCACTGGAAGTATGCAGTGTGAAACAGCTGAGAGCTTGAAATGATCCCAAGCAAAACTTTACAGAAAGAAAGAAAATTAAAAATCAGTCTGTTTTATGTAAATATGTATTTACCTGAGTTGCAATTGCAACTGTCCCTGAATAATCTCTGAAGCTGCCTCAATACATTTTCACTCTAGCACAACACTTCCTGCTTCAGTAACTAACCACTATCAAACTATATGAACACATCCTCTAATTATAGAAAACAGCTGCGATACTTGAGTCCAAATGTTGTCTACCAGCATCAACAAAGTTCACAATACTTAATATATTATATAACATAAAAACACAGTATATTTAGTTTGCTAACGCCATACAAAAACCTAAGCGTAAACATGAGCATCTGTTGTTTCCTTGCTTCCAGTCTTCATCCTAAATGAAATACATTTATATAGCGCTTTTAGCACCTTAGCTAGGGTCCAAAATGCTTTACAAGACTCCTTATTCACACACACACACACACACACACACACACTCACACACTAATGGCTACAGAGCTGCCAGCCACCACTGGGAGCAACTTGGGTTTCAGTGTCTTGCTCAAGGACACTATAGTCGCATTTACACTGGTATAGCATCGCCTCGCCTCGGTTTTGGTGCATTTACACTGGCAAAAAAGTACCTGGAACTTGGTACCTGGTACAACTTTTGGTACCTCCTCTCCTGAGGTTCCAAAAAAAGTACCCGGTCACGTCAGAGCAGGTACTAAAATCTTACTGGTTGGAATCGTCACTGCGTTGTTGCGTCATCACTGCACGGCACGTAATCTGTCCCCACAAACACGGCATTTTTAAATCGTCGGCAAAACGTGCAGATGTGATTCAAACGACAAGAAAAGAAATGGCATCTGTCAGAAATTCTGCCCCTTGGAAGCCCAACGAGGTGCAAACCTTTCAAAACAAAACAAAAATTGTCTCCTTGCTGTGAAAAACAGTCACAAACCGAGAGTCAAAAACAGCAGTTGTTCCTCCATTGCTTCTTTCCACACCTGTGTGTTGCATAGAAGATGACGTCACGAATCACGGCCAGCTACACGGAAGAGGGACTATTCTTGGCAATGTAAATGCAACCGAGGCGGGCTGATCCGGGGCGAGGCGAAGCGAGGAGGTATCAGTGTAAATGCGACTGATGACATGCGGACAGGAGGAGCCGGGGGTCGAAGCCATGATCTCACAATTCGTAGACGACCTGCTCTACTACCTGAGATAAAGACTGTGACAGGGTGGTATTAATCACACAGAGAGCGAAAACTTGTCCAATCCAACTGTGCTGATGATACAGACTGAACACTGTTCCCCTACTGTGGTGAAAAAGCAACACTATCGGGTTAAAAAATATACCCATTGTAAGAGATGGGGATTTTTTGGATATTTTGCAGATCTGAACTGATTTTGCTCAAAGTTCAATAATAACAAAAAAAAAGCTCTAAAAAAATTACAGCAAAATCTGTGAAAAGTTAAAGTAAAGTTTTATCTTTTTTGGTCTAATAATGAACACAGTTGCAACTGCCAACAAATTTACCTCTTCAATTTCCTCAATAATATCCTGTTTTTCAGGGTGAACTATGATTGGCTGGTCGCTCTCCGACACACACCAAAGCTGCATCTGTTTGAACTCCCATCCTTTATGTGAAAG
Organism: Pseudochromis fuscus; assembly: GCA_900323345.1. Classification (NCBI taxonomy): domain Eukaryota; kingdom Metazoa; phylum Chordata; class Actinopteri; family Pseudochromidae; genus Pseudochromis; species Pseudochromis fuscus. The sequence goes on along the minus strand of OOFC01003766.1, from coordinate 15,275 downwards.
GCAATTACTACATCATCCTCCGACTCGACTCTCCAGCTAACCATCTGCTGCGGTCTGACAGGCCTGTATATACACGGATACCGCCGTCTTCTCTCTGTGATTCTTCCCTCTCGTCGTTTTTTTCCCTCTCTCTTGCTGAGTTTTTGAGCTTCCCCCCAGCAATCCATCCAGGTCACACCTTTACAAACAGATCAGCGCAAATAGAATCTGATTGTGGAGGGAATACATCCATCATGCCTTCCTCTCTTCATCAAAGGTCAACAGTTTGGAGAACATGAACACCTGTCCTGTCCTGGGGTGCATGTATTTTCGTGCACTAGTGTGTGTGTGTGTGTGTGAGGTTAAAAGCCCGTCTGAATCTTGTCTAAAGGTTCAAACAACAATCAGTCTGTCTCTTCAGAGGAGCGAAAACAAGAGGCATCTTCTGCCTCGTGTGCTCACACTCGCAGCTGGTGCACGCTGTGAGTGAGTGAACAAACACTCAGCGTGACAAGAGAACTGACACATCAAACTGCAGCCATAAGATGTCCAACCCCCCCCCCCATCGCTCATGTTATTACCTTCTCATTTCTTTCTGTCTCGCCCTGTCAAAGACGGCCAAGGTTGTCTCTCCTGCTTGTTTTCAGAAGCCGCTAAATGTTGCCTGATTGGTTTGGTCAATTTTTCACACCCCTGTTTTCTATCCTTTCTCTGCACGTCTCTCATTTCCTGTATACATCTTTCTTCGTCCTCTCTCGCTCTCCCTGAGTTAAACCCAGCTGAGAGCTTAATTGGAATTACCGTACACGTACAATGCCTAATACATAATGCATGGCCAAGCCTTCTTTTATCATTTAAATCATAAAGCTCCTTTCGAATGCCAGACAACACACAACTATCTCCTTTCCTCCCCTCATCCTTTTCCCTCCTTCCTCCGGCTCTGCTTCTCATCCCTCCATCCTTAGCTGTCCTTAGGCTTTAGTGGTGCACACACACACACACACAGTCATACACACAGTCCTTGCTTACAGCGCAACATGATTGAAAGTGACAGAAGAAGGGGCCATAAAGCCAAAAAATAAAAATAAAAGTGGGCTGTGACGCAGACGAGCAAACAAACACACATTCAGCGAGCGAGTCAGGGATCAGTGCACCTAGTTGCGAGCAAACAGAGCCACGTTAATAGGTCCAATACGGCACAGAAGCTGTAAACAAGCCCACTTAAACAAGTAATTAGACACATAATCACTCAATCAAACACATGAACACACGCGCCTCCCGTCTTCACTTCAGTGGGCAGATAGACAAGGTGGATCTTGTATTCTTAGGAGAGGCCTTGGAGTTTTTTTTTAACCTGATTACTCACATACTGAATGTCACGCACTTCCAAGGCAAAACAAGTGATAACTGTGAGCAGCGACAAAGAGGAAGGAAAAGGAGAAGTGGTGAAATTGTGAACTGACAGTTCCCCTAAGCCTAGACTGGCCAGTTACAGCCGTGGTAGTGTGAGCATTGCTGTAGTGATGGATTAAACAGTGTTTATCTGCATGGTAGCAAACTTTAGGTCTTCATTATCAGCTGTGTCAGTCTCTATTGGATTCTGGGAAAGTTTCCACTCGAGCAGCCTCAGTCAGTGTGATTGTGTTTCACAGTTTCTCAGACACATGGCTTACTCCTCACCCTGAAAGCCTTTTCTTTTAAACTGTTAATAGTGCAAGAACACACAACTGTAAAGCACCCAGAGAGTGCAAACCTCCGCCAAGGCATAATCCATCTGTACTGATCATAGACTGTATAGACCAAGCTTATATCGCCCTTTGGTTGTGGTATATCGCCCTTTGGTTGTGGTTCGTGTTTCGGCATTAGTGCACTGCCATGTTTGTTGTTTCAAGCCATAAGTGACCATATTTGGATATGAAGAGAGGAGTGAGGAGGCGGGACTGACCCTTGAACATGAGGACACTGTCTTATGTGGATGAGACTCAACCAGACCAGACCTGACTAATTTCTACTTAATTATGTTTATTTGTTTTTTCAGACGGACCACCAGATCACTGATAAGAAGAACTGGTCTTAGCTAATGACATCAGAATGACCCATAGAAAAAATGTACTACCTGAGTATTAAAAATGACGATTTCTGAACTTAAGTCAACTGGAGCCAACATCTATCTTTAGAGACCTGGCTGCTTTGTCCATTTCTATATAGGGTCATTCCAGGTCAAATCAACCAAGATTTTCCCTTGACCTCTCAGATTTTTTTTTCAAATTTTGGGGAATAATTGAGACCCAAGAGTAATAACCAGAACTGGAAACATTTTTGCGCTAACACTCTTAATTGGGGAGAGACACGCTAACGAACTTTGAGCTAATTAGCGATACCTTACAAATTAAAAACACCCACATCTCTAAAAGTAGAGCACCTAGAGAGCTGATTCTGGTGTCAACAAGCTTTAGTCTGAGGCCATTAAGAAAAAAGTTGTCACAAATTACCGTATTTTCCGGACTATAAGCCGCTACTTTTTTCCGACGCTTTGAACCCTGCGGCTTAAACACCGGTGTGGCTCATGTATCAGCGGCATGAAGCTCGTGCCACAGACACATTTAGCCTCGTCACATCAGACCTGGTCAGAGTGGACCACATGAAACTGTTTGAATAAATTCAATTCAGTCTATGGTACTGATGGTACTGATGCTGTAGCCTGAGCACTGTTGCCCTCTTGTAGTGAAACGTCTTGTTAAAATATTTGCTCATACAGGATCCCATCCCCTGATCAGATCCCATCCCCTGATCAGATTTTACTCTGTTTGATTTTACATACAGCTTGTCACGACTTCTAAGACACGCTGTCATTTTGAATAGTCGCCTGTTAAAGACTCATTGTTTAAAAAATGACTGAGGCTAGTGAATCTGTCACTGTTATCGCTGCAAACTACAGTTGAAAAGGCGAAAATCGAGTATGTGCATATACATCTGTATGTACAGGCTGTATGCTGCACTGAAAGCTCATTCATGTTAGAAGAAGGGTTGTTATCAGCCCTTTATCTTATCTCCGTCTCCCATTATCCAGGCTGGTGTTAACTCCTGCCTCCATCCTCCACTCTCCATACATCTTCACTAGTAAGGAGCAGAAGGGGAAAGAGTGGAAAGAGAGGAGAGGACAGGAGAGGAAATATGTGGCGATACCCTGAAGGTGTGCAAGCTCTCAAAGAAGAGAAATACAAGTGCACTCTGTATTTTCCTGCATGGAGAATACATCCCCTTCTTCATTACCTGCTCTCTACTAATTCTTTGTCTCCCTTTCAAATAATCTGCACAACTCCCACTCTTTTCCTCCCTCCTTTAGTCCTCCAACGCCCACTGTGGTCTCCTCCAACAGAGCTTAGCATAATTATTTACCTACCACACCGCACCAAAGCCAGACACAGTAAATGTGAAGCAAAATGAACACATATCTCACTATAGCTAAATAAATTACTTTTTCTCATTTACCTCTTGTGTCAAGTGGTTTTCTACAACACTATTTTAATTAAAAACCAATCTTCAGAATTAATCTTTTTCTTTTTTAATATAATCTCAGGGGCATTTATTCTATGGGAAAAAAAAACATGTTGACGGTGAAGAAAACAATGTGAACAGTAATCTTTGACATCAGACACAAAGCAGAGGGCCAGGAAACACACACACACCTGGAGGGCAGTGCTGAAAGATAAAGCCTGCCCATCACTCAGAGTGACATGTGAGTTTCATGTACTTAATCAACAGCGCTGTGTTGCTATGATGATAAGCATATGGTGCATTGTGGACACAATTAACCTGAGATTTGTTGATGTTGTAATCAATTAAGAGAGACATTTAGGAAGAACCTTTACATAAAGTAATTTTGTCTGGTGTGATCATGAAGTGTATATAATGAAAGGAAGCCAATGTGACGTCACCTGTTGGTTTGTTGACTTGCGAATTGAAGCCAAGAGTTTGACATTGGAACGACACGCTATGTTGGTTGTTTGGAGCCAGAATTGACCATATTTGGATATGAAGGGAGGAGTCAGGAGGCGGGTCTAACACTTGAACCCAAGGATGTTACCCAGTGGGTTTGAGACTTGGGTTCAGTTCTAGTCTCACTGGAGAGCAGATTTATTAATCCAACCATGCCCCTCGATCATCATTTTTTTAAGTCTAATATCTCTTAATTAAAACTCTATTTATATATTTTTTAGATGGACACCAGATCACCGAGAAGAAGAGTTGACTTTAGCAGATAACATCAGAATGACTGATGGGACAAATGTATTGACTGAGTATTTCATCATTGAAATCGACCATTTTTTAACTGAAGTCAGTTGCAGTCAGAGTTTTTGAAGGCAGCCTCTAGTGGCCATTGGGAGTATTACACCTTTTTGTGCTTCCACACTGGCCTCATATTTGACATCCAGCTGTTTAGTCCATTTCTATTCAGTCTATGGTTATGATGGAGTGAAACAAACTGGCAAAGGAGCAAACCTCAAGGAAAATAACTGAATAGTAACTACAGTCAAGTAACAGTTAATCTTCCTTGGTAAACTACAGACTAAACTGAACTTAAACCAATGATCATATGTAAGGTAGCTGTAGCTGTTAACAAGTGTTAGCAACACAATGCCTCTCTTGTATCAGCTGGAATTTAGTTATTATAATAACAAAAATTAAAATTATTCACAATAAGTTTACGACATTTAGAAGAAGATCAGTATGACCTGTATAAAATGTAAAGGGTCAAATTACATTAAAATGCACATCATGTGATATCCAACTGTGCCTGAGCCTCAGTACAATATTTTTCTTGGATATTTGAATATGTTACAAATTTGATTGAAACTGCTTGGTATCGTAGAAAACTGATGACAGCGAAACACACTCCAGTGAAACCAGGACAATTTGACAGGAAGCACATTTTGAAAACAACCTTTTCAATGCTGTGACACAACAAACAAAGTAGAATACATGAATATTATATTGAGGCAGAAGTCAGAAAACCTAAAATTACTGATACCACTAGATGTGAGTTTTTCAAGTTAGTTTGATAAACCTCTGGATACTGTAAGGACTACACTGATTACTTACACCAGTCTAATACCACCATGTGCTGGTAGTTTCTTTGTCATTGTAAAGGTATATTCATTAAGTTACTACAGGCAGCAACTCCTGACTTCATATTACCTCACCTAGAACTATAGTCTATGAGTTTTAAGCAATGAGGTGTAAAGATTTGAATATGGGGGACAATGGAGCACTTCACTGAGTTTTTCCTGCAAGAGATGTGCACACAACTTCCTTTTTTTTTTTTTTTTTACAAGATCAATTCTGAAACATTCCACTTGAAAACACATTAATAACAAAAAACAAGCACAAGGTACAAGCACGCACACTCACAAAGAGAATTGCTCATGAGCTCAAAGAGATGGACGCACAGACAAACAAGCGCCGCACAGATCTCGGCGGCGAGCAGCGAGCCAACACATTATCAGATGTATTAGATGTAAGATGATTTCTCTCTGTCTCTGTTGATGTTATCTTCAGATGAACACTGTTCTGTGCTGCTCTGAACATGCCCCCGTTCATTCAGCTCTTAGGTGGCAGAGGCAAAGATAATTTCTCAAAGCAGCGTGACACACTACCTGTCTAACTCCATTCATGTATCCATTCTCTAACTTGCACTGATTTATCTGTTCTGCCTTCCCCTATCTCTCCCTCAGTGAGACTCTGCGCCCTGCTCTGTGCTCCTTTACTTCAGCCGCTTTCTTGCTTTACATTTTCATGCATTCGCCTCTCTTTGTAATTCTCCTTCTCATCCAATTTCTCCCTCTCAACACTCATTCCTCCTCCATTTGATTTCCTCTCCCCACACCTAAATCACATATCGTTCCTCTTAGCACCTCCAACACCCAGCCTCCCTCAGTTCCGCTCTATTTTCACCGTGCTATAAGAGCAGGTGCACCAATATAGCAGCTTGATCGTTTCATTTAATAGAGGTTCTGTCACTTAATAGTGAGGCTTTCTCTTATCTGATCCGGGAACAAAGAGAGGGTCCGCTGGGTCTGAGAGGCCTACTTTGCGACAACTGCTTATCTGATTGGGGGGAAACAGTGGAGAGCGGCCCACACAGTCTTGAACGATTACTCTCTTATCTGATTGTGGTTTCCTCCAAAACTAGAGAACAGTTAGCAAGTGGATGAACGTTGGCGTATTTGAATGTTGAGATTATTTTGTAGAACTTAATTTAAACTTATCTCTCAACAGTGAAGAGAGTTTATAATTTTAGACTCCCATAGTACAGCAGGAGACCAGATTGTTTTCCATTATATCTTGTTTCCTGTTCTTTCTGAGTCTTGTACACACACATGAAACAATAAAAATGACTGACTGAAAATGTAAACATGAATTAGGGCCGCAACGATTATTCGACATAATCGATTACGTTGATTATAAAAATTCATCGACGTGGAAATTCAAAAGTCGATGCATCGTATTGTTTTTGTTATTGGTAAAATCAAATACCAGGCGGGAAAAAGTCATAGTACTTGCAGTTCCCTACAGGAACTGGTGGGGGCAGTATCGCTTCCACTGTTTACGTTATTCCCAGAAATGGACAGGAAGAAGAAGAAGCAGAACCAATCAATAAAGAGGGAAGATGCGAAACAGCACAGATTTTGATTTTAACATTTTTTTTTAGAAGGCTAAATAGCATGTCGGCCCTCCTGATGGGAAATGTGAGGACAAAAAACCAAGACGGACTGTCAACCGACACATTGTATTACGCACACTCTGCATGAAGGAGTTTTCACCGAAGCACTTCCTGTTTAAAATACCACATTAACGGGAAGCATACGTTTGTCGGGGACTCTGCTAGCACTTAAGCTAACCCATCGCCCAGCTTGCGACAAACCATACTCATGTAAATTTTTTTCGTTTGTCAGTGCTATTAATTATTGCACATTAACAAACATCCATCCATCCATTTTCTATACCTGCTTATTCCACACTTGGGTCGCAGGGGTCTGCTGGAGCCTATCCCAGCTGTCATCGGGCAGGAGGCGGGGTACACCCTGGACAGGTTGCCAGCCTATCACAGGGCTAACATATAGACAACCAACCATTCACACTCCCACTCACACCTATGGTCAATTTTAGTCTGATCAATTCACCTAACAAGCTTGTCTTTGGATTGTGGGAGGAAGCCAGAGTACCCGGAGAAAACCCACCATGCACAGGGAGAACATGCAAACTCCACACAGAAAGGCCCGAGCCGAGATTCGAACCCTGAACCTTCTTGCTGTGAGGCACAAGTGCTGACAACTGCAGCCCATTAACAAACATTTCTTATCCAATTATTCAGTTAAAGTAATCAGTAGATTATCCGATTACTAAAATAATCATTAGCTGCAGCCCTAATATCAATACAGTATTTTCTATTCATTTAGTCTCTAAAAATATTTTTCATAACACATCTTACGTCATACACATCACTCACATCATTTAAAGACATATCCAGAACAAAGCCATGCTGTCTCTTTGCCAAACAAACTATTTTTTAAGTTCCACATACTAGTGTTTTATGTGGTAGTTGTTACTTCAGGTTCTAAAGAGCTACAGACAGGCAACACATGTCAAACTAAGAGGATTGACTGATGACATTTTTGATCATCAGTTCACCGTTTAAGTCAGTTATAAAAGAAATGTCAAACCTTTTCTAGCCCCTGACTAGAAACTAAAAAAACATCTGTGTTTGACAGGTAGCTGAATAAGAAAAGAAAATTGAACCACTAGCTCTGGGAAGCTTCTTTTTTTTTCTTCATGTTTTAGAGAAGAAATAATTAACTCAACGTTCAATGCAAATTCTACACTGTGGGCTCCCGGTGGCTTGCATTTGAACACGGATGCTGCAGATTATCACAGTGACACTTACTGCGCTCATGCCGTTGATCTGATGCAGAGTCAGCTGCAGCAGTTGCTCGTCACCGCTTTCCGACATCAGTTTGAGCGCAGGCTGCTGGAGGCTTGGCTGGTTTTGAAGCAGCAGGGTAGCTATATGTCTGACACACTGGAGAGAAAGAGGG
>OOFC01003765.1:48170-59852 GCA_900323345.1 Pseudochromis fuscus | reverse complement strand
CGTGAGAGCAGACCACCACAATCACCACAGTGATTAGGGTGTATTGAACCTTTGACACACACACACACACACACACACACACACATACACACATACATACACACACACACACAACATCACAGTTTTCCCTTTGAACAAATGACATGAAACAACCAACCAAACTGATATGTTTCATTTCAGTGAAGAACAGAGATTACATAAAATCCAATTAAAGATTTAGACACACCTGAGTCTTTCTTCTTGTAGGGATTTTGCTGGTGCACAGCTCTTACTACAGGATACCAGCAGCCCTGAGTGCACAGGCACCAAGAAGCACCCTGATGTGACCACACAGTGTCCGAGCTCTCAAGAGTTTTTGTTTTCTGTCTTGGTTCAACAGCAAGAAGTGTACATACAAAATAATCAAACTAATGTATGAATGAACTAAACGGGTTCTAAACCTTAAAAAATTACCACATTAAAGAAGTAAACAACACTCAACTAGACCTCTACAAGCATGTTCTTGCAGTGTGCGGTTTTACCCTAAGTTCAGTGAGGGAGTGACTGCAGCTCCCTCACATTTCCTTCTCCTTTGGAAGGCTCCTCCATGCGGGACAGGAAGTCAGCCAATGTGTTCTGCTTTCCTGGAATGTAGCACATGTGAAACCGGTAGGGCTGCAGGGCCAGGAACCATCTTGTGATGTGACTGTTCGTGTCACTCATATATGCTAGCCACTGGAGGGCTCTGTGGTCTGTTTCAAGGTTGGACTCCCTTCCTAGCAAGTAGTATCTGAAAGACTCAATTGCCCACTTGATGGCCAAGCACTCCAGCACCTCCAGCTCCTCTCCCCAGACTATCCTCACCTTTGCTGTGCTGGTGAGATCACAGAGTGGTGCAGCTCAGGCCGAGAAGTTCCTGATGAACCGCCAGTACCATCCCACCATGCCCGAAAAGGAGTTGACCTGCTTCCTGGTGGTAGGTCTTTCCCTGGCTCTGACTGCCTTCATTTTGTCCTTCACTGGCCTGATAACCCCTTTGCCCAGGATGTGACCCAAATACTGCCGGACTTGTTTTGCCAAAGTATACTTCTTGGGGTTGATTGTCAAGCCAGCCTGTGTGATCCTCTGCAGAACCTCCTTCAGATGGGCGCGATGTTTCTGCCATGAGTTGCTGTAAATGACAACATCGTCAAGGTAAGCAGCAGAGAAGGTTTCCATACGTAACAGGACCTTGTTCAACCTCTGAAACGTGGCTGGAACGCCATGGAGTCCAATGGGTATCTCTGTGAACTACCAGAATCCCTGAGGAGTCCTGAAAGCAGCAAGAAGCTTTGCTGCATCAGAAAGAGGGACTGTCCAGCACCATTGCAAACATCAAGAGTGCTGATGAACTTTGATTGGCCAACCCCCTGTATGAGATCATCCAGTCTTGGTAATGGATAAACATCAAAATCAGACATGCATTTACCTTTCTGAAGTCAGTGCAGCAACAAATACTGCCATCCTTCCTAATTCTGATGGGGTGCTGTTCTTTAAAAGTATGTCTTGCTTCGCCAGATCTGTTGTTCCTAGTTTCTCCTGAAAGAGGTCTGGTGGGATAATGACCTCCAACGCCTGTTGCTCAGTGACAGAGAGATGAGAAAGATCAAGTGAAGCGGAAGAATGACAGGTAGGTGCAAACTCACCCTCCACATCATCCTACTCTTTCACAGCTTGGACAAACAATTGCTGATTGGCTGGAGGTTCCCGGGTTTTCCACTCTTTTAGCAGATTGATGTGAAACCTCTGCTTTGGGTTTCTTCTCTCAGGCATTGTAATCTCATTGGTGGCAGAGCTCAGCTTCATCACAATGGTGTATGGACCCTGTTGCTTTGCCAGCAATTACCTCTCTGCTGTTGGTAGAAGTTAAAGTGCTTGCTGACCTGGTTCAAAAGACTGCTGCCAAGCTGCTCTGTCACATGAGGTTTGCTGGCCACAATGGACTTTCTCCAGGTGCTTCCTCACCATCCATGTTGACTGTTTTATCTCCTCTTTCATCTTTAGAACATATGTGAGAACACTGGCTGTTACACTGACCACCTTCCTGACCCAGGACTCTTGAAGAACATCAAGAGGACCTCTCACCTGGTTGCCAGACAAAAGCTCAAAGGAAGAGAACCCAGTGGAAACTTGTGGCACCTCACGATGGGCAAACAGAAGTTGAGTTAGCTACTTGTCCCAGTCTTTGCCATTTATCGACAAACTTTTTTAGCATGCTTTTCAGAATTCTGTGGCCTGGATACCCTTTATACCTAGCAATCCATTAAAGCAGCTTCAAAATATTGGATAAAACATTAGTGCTCTGGTCTGTTAGTATTTCTGAAGGGATTCCCACTCCAGAGTACAACAAGAGTAGTGCATAGGTTATCTGCCTAGCCATAATTCTTTGTGGGGAAATGCTTCTGAATACCAGGTACTGTAGTCACACACCACTAGGATGAACTGATATCCAGCCTGTGTTCTTTGCAGTGGTCCTCCAGTATCCATGGCTATTCTCCTGAAGGGAACATCAATGATGGGAAATGGCTGCAGCGGAAACTTAGGGACACTTTTACCTTCTGATACCTGACACACAGAACATGACTGGCAATAGTTCTGGACCTGTACATGAAGATCTGGCTAACAGAACCTACTGGCATTCCCGTCATAGGCCTTTTTGAACTTTAAAATCCCTGCCCAAGGGATGTCCTGGCCCAACTTCAACACCCGTTCCCTCAAAACTTTGGGTACAACTATCCTCTCAGCCTCAAACTCTCCAAATTAATAGGTAAGTCAACATTACATCCTTTAGGATCTGGAAACCCCGATGACTCTATTCTTGCAGTACCTGACATTTTCTCCTGCAGTCTGTGATGCCTACTTTTTCTTACCTTAACACACCTTTCAGTAGGAAAGTCAAACTCAGAGTAAGGCAACTCAAGCAGTGTATTTGACTCAAAGTTACCTGGATTCAGGGAAACTGGCTGCTTTTGTACCATAGCACCTGATTGTATCCCGTTGCTATCACCGTCTCCTTCACCCAGTAGCTCAGTCTGCTTCTGTGACCTCATTACCACATAGATTGGCATAGAAGACAGCGCCAACTCCTGCAGGATTCAAATATCTTTACCCAAGATAACCTGATGGGCTAGATTTTTTACCACCCCCACAGTTACCAAGTAAGTTTGGCCTGGCTCCTCCATACACACTACTGTAGTTGGATAGACCCACTGATCACTATGTACACGGTAAATATCAAAGCCTAGCCCCTTCAACTGAGACATGTCTCTCAAAACAGATGGGTGTACTAGGGTCTGATCATTACCTGTATCTATAAGTGCTGGAGCTGGGTTCCCAGTATTTTTGATTACAGTTATTTGCTTTCCACCTTTCCCTTTTACTGCCTAATTCCCTGGTCAAATGACAGCCATATTAGCCTCCTAGAAGGGTATTTAGGTTTAATGTGTCCCTCCTGGATGCAGGAAAAACATATAACTGGCTTGACTAAAGGCTTGGGCCTAGCAGAAGCTACACTTTTTTCCTTTTAGTATTTAACTGATCCAACCTCCTGATCCAGACCACCACCTACACCGATCCCCACAGACTTAGTTTGCATGGCACCAGACTTCTGGTGAGGGTCATATATAAAAGTCCTTGGTTCCCATCTACCAGCGAGGAAGTTCTCTACCAGGTCAGCGGCACCTTGTGTCGATGTTGGATTATGTTTCTTAACTCAAACTTTGAGATCTGGGGACAGGGAGGGATAAAACTCTTTTAAAATAGGGATCTCACCCACTTGCCCCTTTGTCTTTTTTCAGGCTGCATCCACTTCTCGTAAAAGTCTTTGAGCTGGTTGTAGAACTCTTGAGTCGTCTCACCAGGTTCAATTTTAGGCTCTCACAAGCTCCATCTATACACTTCATCACTGAGTTCATACTTCATTAAAATGGCAGCTTTCACTGTCCTATATTCACGCGTGTCCTCAGCAGTCATGCCCATATGCAGCACGAGCATTCGCAGTGAGATGTGGCACCAGCCTCATCAACCCGTCCTCCTCTCACCGTTAGTACACTGCTGCAAGACGCTCAAACCTTGTCAAATATTGTTCAATGTCATCCCCCTACTCAGACCTGGGCACCATCAACTGAGTCCTGCTCCTCCCTAATGACTCACTTCTGGCGGGGGATGGCAAAATTTGTTCGTTTTACTGCTGCTGTGGTGAAGGACCGGGTTGGGACAATGGTTCACCCTCTGGCTCTGCCTCTAGGTCATCTCTGAGGTTGCATCAAATCAGAAAGAAAGAAAGAAAAAAAAAAAGAAAGAAAGCCACAGTCCTATTCACGATCATCTGTGCTTTTTTTTTTGGTCTGGGGTTGTTTCTCCCAGAATTTATGCCAAGAAATACTCATGATACAACACACAGCAGTAAAATCACGAGTCTTATTACTATTAACAATAGGTCCATTATATTCAGATGTCCCAGTAAGCCATAGCAGTGTGACAGTTAGCCAGTGTGCATAATACCAAAAGGATCATCTAAGTTGAAATCAGTCATCATCAGGGTTCATACCTCTGCAGCACCTGTCACAATGTCTCCTGGAACTATTAACTCTATGGCAAACAGTTTAACATAAGAATGCACTAAGACAGTCTGTTTTTTTTTTAATTAAAAAAAAAGTGCCTTGCTGTTATGTGGATGAATTGATGATGGACTGCACAGTGCTCAGACCTCAAACCAGTCGAACACTTGGAGGAATTGAAACACTACCTGAGAGCCACGCTTTAGCTCCCAACCTCACTCCTGGCTGAAAAGGAGAAAATCATTACAGTCAGTTTCCACTCTTGTGCAAAACCTTGTCAGATGAGTGGAAGCTGTAGGTTTATGGTTTTTCAAATACTCTGAGAAAAACGTTATGTTTGGGCAACCACATACTTTTGGACATATGTTGTCAGGTTAAAACACAAAGGGGCATACTGTGGTAGAAATGCAAAGTTATGGTACTGCATGACAGACAAATTCCTTCGGTATGCTCGGCCTAATTCTTTCAATGCGTTTTCAACTCTCTGTTACCCCAGACCCCCTCACCTCACCACCGTTTTTCCTGTCATTTTCTCCCTCCCACTGTCTCAGTGAGCAGGTGCACAGTGACAGAGTCAGTGAGCTGTGAAATCTCTGCTCCTTGAGACACGTTTCATGCCTCTCCTTTCCAAACGCACGCACACACAGCCTCACACACTCACACATTATGTTGTTTTTGTCCTATTTCTTTTTTTTTTTTGCCTATTCTTTTCTCTGTGTCTCCTTTCTCATATTCTCTCTCTGTGTCTGTGCAAGGATTGAGACAGCAATGTGTTGATGTTTATGAATTTACTCAGAGGATTAAAAAAGGAAAATCAAACTGCAGTGGCATGAAAAATCTTTGCTTGAGTTTCATTAGACAACAAGAGAAGTCTTTGTGTGTGTTTGCATGCTTGAGTATATTGTGTGTGTGTAGTGTGTGTGTGTGTGTGGGCACTCTGTGTGTCTCTCCTGCATATGTCTCTGACCACATCTACATCTTTAATGTCTGAGACTGAATAATGTATGAACCCCCTGGGCTCAAAGACGCTCTCTCTCTCTCTCTCTCTCTCTCTCTCTCTCACACACACACACACACACACACACACACACACACATACAAAACACTCTTTTACAGCTTCCATTTGCCTAATTGTCATAAGCTAAAAGTAAGCTGTAAGAATGTAAAATAAAGTATCTTGCCACAACCATTGTCAGATCACCTTGTGTGGATCAAAGAGAACAAAGCACAGTTCAAAGTAGACCAGTAGCTCCTACTCCTCCAACCACAATGGCTTTTCTACTACCAGTTTCCTGTTTACATGCTGCAAACTTCCTGGGTTGACATCAAACGTTCTTTGCTTGGTTGTACCTGTGTGTTGATGCAATTGACCATTTAGCTCCTCAGCTGTGCACCCCACATGATACACTTGTGTGTCTCTCTGACGCAGCCATGCATGCTTCATAGTTCTAATTTGACTTTCAAATGTCTGCACTCTGTCATCCTTCCACATGCCCACACACACACACACACACACACACACACTTGCTTTTTCCACAGCCTCTTCTGATGATGAAGATGTGAAGATGGGGTCAAGGTTGGTTTCTACAGCAACTGTGCATAATAATGCCCTGACCCTCCTGACCACCAGGCCTCTCTCCTCTCAGCCTGGTTATAACACTCTCTCACTTGCTCACCATTCTTGCAAGATTTTTGTACTTTTTGTTTTAAAATCATTCTCTCTGCCATTCATCTCTTTGGCAGTCACCAGATTTCAATATAGCTGGACATCTAACCTGGCATGATAGAAATTTCTCCACCATCATCTTTGAAAAGACAGATCAGGAAATATCAGTTTGAAAAGTCATATATTAATCTTTCTAGTTTCAGAGAGCTGTAAAGTCTGTACTAAGCAGCCACTCTAGAGGCATAAAGTAACCCAACACCTCACCAACAAGATTTATGTTTTTTTCTGTGATTTATCTATCTGTAAACTGCCATGAAAAGCAGTCCTGTGATGTCCTGTCATAACCAAAAGTGCACCAACTACAAATTTTCTCCGACTTGAAACACCTTCAATCGCAAAGAAGAACTCTGAGGAATGCTGTGGGCTTTGCATGTGGCAGAAAGGACTAATCTAACAGAGGGTGGTTCCACCCACCTCCACAAATCATCCTGAGTGGGCCATTTAGGTGCTTTTTTTATGAAAACAGCATCAATTTACAGTCCTCAACTAACCTCTGCCTGGAATGTGAGTGAAACTCTCAAAGTGACTCACTACTGTACAAACAAGCCTGATCAGCTCTCATGTAAGGACACACAAACTTACGCAGGAGATCTAGTCGACATGCTGTATTTATTTGGGGAAAGAAAGACATCTTTTATACCTCAAATTCCTTTTCCTGTTGACTTCATTTGTTTTTGTTTGTTTTGTTGTTTTTTTGCTTGTAGTTTGTATTGTTCTTTAATCTCATCATAGCGCATTCCCACAACTTTCTCACCTTTCAAATATAATTGTGTAAGTTTATTATTATTACTATAATTATTTATGTATTTAGGCCTATTTATTTTACATCAGGTAATTAGTGGCAGTCACTTAAGCGGCGGCCTGATAACAACAACTCATAGTGAACCATCATAATGTTTCCTCCGCACTGAGGAGGTAGGGGGGGAAAAAAGGAAAAGACAAGCAGAGCGCAGGGCCCGCGCACGGTGCCATGCGCGCTCCCGTTTTCTGCTGCGCACAGACAGCCGGTGCGGAGAGACAGAGAGGGAGGAGAGGGCTGCTATTACTAGTGACAGAAAACGGCAGCGAGCGCATACAGTCTGGAGAGCAGCTGATGCGACAAGGTAGGAAGAAAAACACCAGTATTAGTATAGCCAGTGCTGACGTCCTGCCTGCGTCGCTGTTATGAGGCAGATTGAATCGTTCATATTCAGCGCGATTGCGGTGTCCTACAGCCTGATCTAATGTCCTCTCTCCGCGCTGTTGTTGTGTGTCCG
Source organism: Pseudochromis fuscus (assembly GCA_900323345.1). Taxonomy (NCBI): domain Eukaryota; kingdom Metazoa; phylum Chordata; class Actinopteri; family Pseudochromidae; genus Pseudochromis; species Pseudochromis fuscus. Next base: position 52,293 of record OOFC01003765.1, on the reverse strand, counting down.
CAGATGCTGAGCGTCGCCTTGCTGTGTGTGTGCGCCGTCGCCTTTGGACACGTCTCCGCTCGCTCCGACAGCGGCAATTTTTTGGATGATAAGTGGCTCACTGGGAGATGGGATAAATTCAGAGATGTAAGTAATACCCCTGCCTTGTTTTATTATCGCCCTTTCCCTCCACATTATCTCATTTACACCCCAACCCCCCCTTTTTCTCCCTTTAGCCACCCTCATTGGTTTGTGATCATGCGCTCCTCGTTTTGTCGTTGTGTCCAAGCGACGCGTCACGGGGCCCGTTGTGGTGTTTGTCACACGTTCATCACCCGCTCCACTGAGACAGTAAATACACTAATAACGATGCTGGGATGATCCTTGCCTGTGAGTGTGTTTTCCGCGATAGCAGCCCCTGCTTCACAGCGATAGCCAAGGCCTCTGCGAAACACAATGGCACATAGCTGTCTGTGAGTCCCCGAAAGGGACCTAATTATGAGCAGGTATAAGGAGGGAGTCTGCAGTAGCGAGGCCTAGATGATGTCCTACTTGGTTAGGATGAGCACCTGACCATAGGTAGGGGCAAACCAGTGGAGATACAGGTCCGAATATATGTTTTTGTTATGATACTCGTGTGTGTGTGTGTGTGTGTGTGTGATGATATCGCAAAACGCGCAAATGATACAAACAGACACACGGTGGGTTGCTTTGAAATATTAAAGGAATATTACAGGGTGTCTCATGGTATGTGTGTCTCCCAGTGGTTGATTATGCTGCTGGTGGGTGCCTGCACTAGCCTAGTCTTCAACAAGGTGCTGTCAGCCACCATTACCCTGACATGTTTATATAAGGTCACTTAGTGCAGTTAATGCTGCTGCTTGATTGTCATGGCACATAGCATAAAGCCTCTGATCATGTAGCCCTGCTGCCAAGTTTCTGCAGATAATTACTGTATCTGTACTTGACAGTGTCACATAGAATCCTTATATCCATTAAGCAACAGCCTTACAGCAGGAACACACTTTTTTACAGTGGTGTGACCCTTATGCTACACATGTTGGATTTCAGCAATGCTGTAAGATGTTTTTACCTCGTGATAAAACACACGTTGAATGCAGATAAAAAGACTGTAATAATGTAATATAGGCTTCTAGTGGTGTGTTTTTGCGAGGAGAAAAAAAAAGATATCTTGCCTCTAGCCAGAGATTAAATGGCTTCACACAACCAGAACTGATTTGTGCACGCTTGAACTTGTACTCACACATACAGTCGAATCCACAAAAATAAGCGTGTCTGCACATATGTGCACAACATAAATTATGAGAAACAGGCTTTTGGTACAAGATCTGTACTTTGATGCAGCTCCAAAAACAGCAGGGTTAAAATACTGCATTAGAAAAAATAGGCTACACTCCAACTACTACTTTGATGAGTTCTTACTGTCAATGTTTCATGCTGAACACACACAGTAAGAATTGTTTTCTGAATTAGAGTCCTAGAAATTACCGAGAGGGAGAATTAGGGGTGACATGCTTTTTAATTTTTAAAGATAAGAGCAAGTACTTTCTTTTAAAAATATTTTCATATGTGACTCGTAACAGAATTATTCCAACTTTTACTTTCTCTACTAGTCATGCTTAAGTGCGTGAACTCATCGGCTCAGGTGGACCCATGTGATGCAGCTCAGGTCCAACTATTGAACAGGATTTGGATTATGCAAATAGGGTTTCAGGACCAATTGCTGGAGAGGAAATGTGATTGGCCATGTGCTGTGCTATTTAAGATGATCTGACTTCTTGAGCTACAGGGAGGCAAAGATTGTGTGTGTGTGTGCATGTGTGTGTGTGTGAGAGAGAGGGAGAGCTTGGTGACTGTTAAAGCAGAAAGAAGTCTATAAATACCCTTAGTGTATAGATAGATAGATAGATAGATAGATAGATAGATAGATAGATAGATAGATAGGTACAGGGTAATGACAGTGGAAAGGAAAGATGAAAGAGAGAGTGGAATGATTGGCGGTGAGCTGAAGGCTCTGTGCGCATTCACGTCTGTGTTTTAACCTTGAGGCTCAGGCATTAGAGATAGAGGTGGAGTGCAGAAGCATTATGTGCTCTGTATATATGTGCGTGCCTTTCATTTCCTGTTTTAGGGCTGCATTCCAGTCTGTGTGTGTGTGTGTGTGTGCTGTTTTTTGTTGTTGTTTTTCACATTCTTTCATGCAGGAATGTATTCATACTGAATATGAAGGTATTCATATAAATATTAAAACCAGCAGCTAAACCAACCTGTTGTTCTCTGTATGTTTTTGTGTTTTGATGTATCACCTCTATTTTTTAGGTGATACAGAGGTTGTAACCCCTAGACAAAACTTTTTTTTTATTAAGCCACATTAGTAATTACTCTTTTTTTTTTTTTTAGCACTGGGTGGTATATATCCAGCTTTGGCCAATGTTTTTGAAGGCTTTGCTGTCTTTATGAAGCACTTCTTGAATATTTCAAGATTCATATAAGGTGGACAGTGCTTCTGAAGTCAGGTTCAGTCTATTTGAAGCTATATGCACTTTTGTTACATGTAATGCCAATACAACTGATACCACAATGGACCAGATGTATTCCAATACTGTCACCATACTGTCACGTACTGTGTACATTGTGTAGAGGTTACAGCTCGAGGGGGCCAGTTAGCACAGGAAAGCTGTGACTGTTTGTCATGACACATACCGCACAGCTTCTGAACACATAGATGAGACACATGGCCCACATACTGTTTCGTTTCAGGAAGTGAAATGATGAAGCTGCTTGAGTAAGCCTTTAAAAATAAAGTTTGTGATGAACTGCCATTGGTTGTGCCAGCCTTTTATGTTAACGTTGGGGGTTACTCACTGGCGATTCACCACTGGTGATTCTTTTAAGAAACAATATTTACTCCTGCTAATGTCAGATGTAAAATAACAGTCGCATTGCTGCATAACAGAACAAAGGGCTAGCTCACTGACATATGACCACTGAGTGAATAGTAAAAGAAAAGAGTCAATTAATCTGGTATCACTCATTAAAACTTTTCTAATGACAATGCAACCTGCTGTGTTTTTACATTGTATTTCACAAAAATAACACAACCCCAATAATCATTCCAGGTTATTCCAGGTTAAACCAAACAACACAAGTCAGATGTATTTATTTTTTCCTTTATTATGCAGATGTCAGTGAACAGAGAGCAAGGACAGACTTGAATGATCAGTATGATTACTACGAAAATACCTATGTATACACACATAGACAGAACATGTTGTACTTACATTTACAGGGGATTATTTTTCTAATGGATTTACAATGTAGGAGAGAGGCTGGTTTGCAAACAGCTGATACAATGAGATGATCTTGCTTAAAATGAGCTCTGACTTCAATAGTAACCAATCATGGGATTATTTATCATGTTGGAAAGCTTTTACAGAATACTGGATATTTTATTTGTAACTTTTCCTACAACCAATAAGCACAGCATTTAAAATGATAAATTTCTCTACTCTCTCAAAACTGTAGCAATGCACCTATTAAACCTCATGCACTGGTATCCAAGCCAGACTTTGCTTTACTGTGATTTTACATGTTAGGCATGTACTGTTGCTTTTATCTTTCAGCAAGAGCCATAAGTGGGTCTCATGCTAAGTGCACTAGATAGGATCTTGGCCACTGATTTACTCTAAATCCTGTTCGGATGGCTGGAAAAGGCCTGGGGCTCTGTTTACTGGTACCATCTCAGTTTTTTTGACGTTCTGCTGCTCTGGTTGGACCTTGGCTAGCTTACAGCACTGGCACAGAGTGAAGAGATAAGCCTCGGAGGGAGGCAATTTTAACAATGGGAGTAAAAACACGAAGAACAATGTGTGATGACGTACAAGACACTTAATTGTTTGGTACAGTATAGGAGCAAATTAACATCTTTTTTAGAGCATCCTCATTAGAGCAGATTATACCTTTTTCATCCTCTCCCCTCCTCTCCTCTCCTCTCCTCTCCTCTCCTCTCCCCTCCTCTCCTCTCCTCTCATCTCCTCTCACCTCATCTCATCTCCTCTCATCTCCTCTCATCTCATCTCACCTCATCTCATCTCATCTCCTCTCACCTCATCTCCTCTCACCT
>OOFC01003765.1:28085-48143 GCA_900323345.1 Pseudochromis fuscus | reverse complement strand
CTCTCCTCTCTTTGTGTGTTTTTATTGTGCGTGTCTGTCCTGTGTTGTTTGTGTTGTGGAGTGTGAATGATGTAGAGAAGGTACAGAGCTTCAGGCCTTTTCCACTTCAAAGCACCTTAGTGTGGATTTGTGTGTGTTTGTGCGTGCACGCATGCGACAAGCTTGAACAAGACAAGCAGAGCCAGTACAGTGCAAACATGCACATATTTCTCCTGTTGGACGTCAGCAGGAAGGCAGCAAGGAGCAAACCAAAAGGGAAGGAAGCCATTAGGACACAATTAGGAGAAATCAGATCTGTGAAAATGTGAAGTGAAGGTGGCAAAAGTGGTTGCCAGAAACAACATATTAATGAGGACTTATTTCTATATAGACAGGCAGATAAAACCACACAAAATCAATGTACACAGCAGCAAATTAGGATGTTAGCCAACAGTGTGTATGTAACATGTTGTTGTTTTTGTGTGCATTTGTGCACATGATGAAAAAAAAACACTGTTATAACTGTGAGGGAGAGGGGAATGAAGGTGGAAAGAAATGGAGAGATAAGCTGAAAACTTGCTATTTTGGAGTGCACTCAGGAGGCCATTAGACCTATTGTTGAAATTTGGGTTTTCTGTGTTTTTTAGAAAAGTGGGTGGCTGGTTGCATGTGCAGTGAAGTGCATTCATCCAGTTATTTGATGTTTTGTAGTGCTGACAGATTCTGGCACTAGAGTCAGTGCTGGGGTGATAAGTTGTTTTTTTGTTTTTTTTTGTGTATGTGTGTGTTCGGCAGGGAGTGCACACATGTGTGTTTGGTTGTGCTTCTGTGTGTGTCGGTGTGTGTTTGCATGTGTCTGTTGATTCCATTAAGGAATCAGACCGCAAGCACTTTTGTTGTCTTGACTGGTCTAGAGGGCCTGGCCCCCATAATGCAATGTTCTCATTATTCAGTCTCTGTAGTGCTAGAAGGATTTCATCCTGAACAGGAGCACATACCTCACTATCTGGCTGTATCTGTGCAGAGCTTTTCATGTCTGTAGGTTTTCTTTATGTTAACATGTTAATGTACTGTGTGTGGTTTTAAATATAAAGAAACAGACTCTGTCATTTTATCCTGGCCTTTCTATGGATTGATGGTAGAAAAAGGGAGAGTACTGAGCATTAAAGAGGGAACAGGACCAGAAGGATGAGAAATGAAAGACAAGAAGACTGAATTGATTAATGCTGAGAAAGAACAAGAGGTGACCCTGTTCACCTCAAACCCAGTGAGAGAGAGGGGGACACCCTGACAGTTAAAAGTCATCAAAATATATATTGTGGCAAACAGTGTCATTGCAGTTAATGCAATAATGCAATCAGTATTTTCTCTTCAACTGCAGTGCTACAAAAAATGAATAACTTTGGTTTCATCAACAGTTAATATGAAATGTTTAAGTTGAAGTTTAACCTTTGCAGGAAATAGAATCAAAGTCATGACTTGTTACATCTGATACAACAATTGAAGACAGTCTGACATGGATGATATGTAGTAGTACCACAGGAGTACCATTAGGAGGATATACAGTACAGTACAATACAGTTGTCCTCATTTGACAGGTTTTCCAAATGTAAAAAGAACATTTGTCTTTCAAGCAAAGCTGCTATATAATAGTTGTTAATATGACTTTCCTGAGTCAAGACTTATTCACAGTTTATCTCTGTCCTGTCTATACCAGTGCAGCATATCACATAACTCCACAGGAAGTGGTGTATGCCCAAAACTTATAACAATAGCACAATAAATCAGGTCTATACACATGCAAGTGAGAAGTAATTGTGTACAGAAGTAACTGATTACACCAAAGAAATAAAAAAAAAAGTCAGGAAGTCAAAACACACACAGTGCACTACTTTTTATTTATTATTATTTTAAAAAAATCTGTTTATTTATTTGGGGTAAATTGATTTAGCATTTACTTCCAAAGTAGCTCATCAAATTGTTGTGGGGATAAAGTCTGTTCATATTGTTGTTGAGGAAGATATAGGAAGTGAGAATTAGGATTACATGTATGGATCTTTTTTTAGTTATACTCCTCAAATTGTTAGACACAAGTTATGTGTGTGGGGCAGATTACACCACATCAGACACAAAATAATACTGCATATAACATCTTCCTTTTATATGATCACCAATAACAAACATTTAGAAAAATGTTTTGTGGTTTGTGATTGTTTTCATAAAAAATATTAATGTAGACTAATATATTTTATATTTGTACTGTTTCATCTTGCATACTGCCTGTTGTAACCTTTACTGAATGCAGCTTATCACACTGGATTCAGAAGACTAGTTTCAGAACATCATGGACATCAACATCCAGATTTGGAAACCGCACAGAGACTTTTTTTCTCCTCGTCTACATTAAAAGGAGCAGGGTCACGGCAGGTTTCATTCTGCTTTAAACAGCTGAATTCATTAAGAGAACAAAAATAATTTTCTTTTTATTAGTAGCCTCCAGTGTGTCTTTATTTGCAGAGCCTTTGTCATCACAACCATCCAGTATCAAATAAAGTATTGCTCTGCACTGGACCTGTAACCCAGACGTTATGGTGCCAACAATTATCTCCATCATTGTGTTTGTATTTATTCAATCTAACAGTCAAACAACAGCATCAAGCCACCTCTGTCACTCACACGCAGCTTCACATGGAAGGAAAATACAGAAATAAGACATATAAGTCCATACATATGATATTTATAGTTGGACAAAAACATTAGAAAAACATTGTTTTATATTTTATTTTTGACATGTTGACAACAGAACATTCTTTCACTAAATAATTTGAGTGAAGTGCTTATTTGATCTAAATTAATGAATGAGGCAGGGTGTGGTATATTTGTGAGCTGAGGTTTGTACGTAAGGTGTTGTGGTTATGGATACACTCAGGTTAGGACTCCAGGGAGTAGATGTAAGTCAGTTCTTCAGAATGGTGGTGGTTGTGTAAGTGCGCCTGAATGTGGATGTAAACAGGACAAAATGAAGACAGGTGAGGTAACAAGAAAAGAGCATCATTGTGACAGAGTCAGAGAGAACACAGTGAATGAATACACAACCACAGCAGAGGAGAGCAGACAGTGAGATCCCTCAACTTCAGGCTGAATAAAACCAACACACAGCTACTATTTCCTTAAGCTCCTTTCGCATTTACATCTTAAGTCAGCACCTGCTGGGTGTGTCTCCTTCTTGTCCTTCTATTAAAAGCTGGCAAACCGCTCACCTCCCTGCTTTATTTAGACGGTGATAACACATTCACAGGCAATGAACTGAGTCACTTCACTACTTCTAGAAAGAGTTTCTTCAAGAAAATCTTATTTCAGTATTTTAAGCAATGTTATGAACGTCTAATATTTGACCAGACAGTGGGTGTTGTCTATATAGTGTACATAGAAAGAAAAAATATATTTAGATAAATTCTCCTTAATGCTTCAGTTAATACATTGTAACAGACGTGCATTCAGTCCCTGGTGATATGTTTGTGTGTTTTATAGATCTCCATATTTCATTATGGAAAGTTTCCACTCTATTAGAAAACCCCACTTGAAACTAATTTCTTATTTTCTGTCTCTGTAATGCTTTCTCATAAAGGAAGTTGAGGTTTGTATAACTCCTTAATTGTGTATAAAGAGAAGTAGTTTTGTATTTGTCATTACTTAAGATGCTATTTAAATAACATTTTCATGATTTTGTTTATTGATTAACCATATTTTCAGGAGCCTGGAACCTGGACTCCATCCAAGCCCTTCGATCAAGGTGGGTGTGAATGAGAAAAAGTCAAGACTTTGGTGGTTGTGCTGTGGGCTGTGTGATAAAACAAGCCAGAAAATCCAGCACGCACATATCGGCTGCTGCACAAAAAAATTATTTTTTTCTTCTAATCTGTATGTATGGATCTACATCAAGATGCACACACAATACTACACAGGGTAGCTGATTGAGAGTGGTGGTATTATTTAAGAAATGTATATTCAAGCTAAAAATAAATTGTGCAAATATAAAAGACGACAGCATCATAGCAATTTAGTTTCAAAGTTGCTATAACATCATCTATAGGTGACATGTTATCAAATTAGAGGGAGTGGTTCATTTGTCAATATGTGGAGGGAATCTGTGTTGAAACTCATGTCAAAAACCACATGCTCACAAGAATTTGGCAACTGATTTTACCAACACTGTATCAAATATTGAATGAATACATGATGAAAACAAATATTGAGATGAAAATTATTTTCCAAAAATACTGTGTACCAAACTGACTGATTGGTGAAGATTAGGTCTAATAGAAGCAGTTTGAAAGAAATATTAAAAATGTGGAAATCTAAGCTGTCAATCAGCTTAAATCAGGGAATTCAGAAAAAAGTGGTTGCTTTTGTGATTTTAAGTTTAAAAACAAGTAAAAAAAAAAAAAAAATTCCCCTTGCCAACAACAACTCTCCAAGTTGAAATCAGATTTACCTTCCTTAAACCACTGTATTTGAATTTTGATTATAGATTTGATAATATTTGATTTGATTATATTTTGGAAACTTGATCCTAAAAAAACGCACACGCCTCATACATGTGCCCACTTATAAACGGTATACTATGGAAACAGATTTAAAATTTTACTGTACATATTTTTAAATGTCTATCAGTGTGTGTTACTTCTAAGCATTCCCCAATTATTTTAACTGCAGCGGCTAAAAACAGTCATTTCCTACTCTCCAATCATCATTGCATTACTGACGGTATTAAGCTCTTACACACATCCAGGCACACCGGCACATGAACATATTCACTCTCACTTATCACTGTATGCTCAAATACATCCACACACACACAGACATGTCAGGGAAACAATAGCATTAGATAGTGCGTTGGAGGATGGAGGCAGGATAATCTGCCAAAGCTGCTCAGGGATTACAGTAAGGTTCTTTAGAGCAGAGGTCATTCACAAACTGTTCTGAGAACAGCTAAGGGCCTCAGATCTCTGCTCATGGGTGTCTCACCAAAGGCTGACATGTGGTCAGAAACAGCCAGCTTGTCTTTACCAACAGGAGATCATACCCTCTGCCTGAGATTCAGATCTAAAATCAGCTCTCACCTTAAAAACCATACATGGCTTTGTGGCTGTGGGATCTGACACTAGATCAGTTGGTGAATCTCTGCGAGAGCACACATGAGAGTGACACTCAGTGCTGGTTGATGTAAGATTAGAGGTAGCCTCTAACACCAGTTCCATCTGTTTTTAGCTGGAAGGATACTTAACAGTATTATGGCTTTGAGTTCAGAGTGAAAGAGACATTGCCAGTGTGCTGTAATTAGATAAATAGTCACTAGAATTAACACACGACCAAATCTGTAGCATCTATCAGTGTTTGCATGTATAAAAATGAAAGTAAATACATGGTTTATTTAAGAATCACTGATCTACACTTCCAAACAAAAGATTTTCTCATGGGCTTAGTCTTTCTAGTACAAACTATAAACAGAGAATTTGTATTTTAGCCCCACGCACAGATACACAAGTTAAAAGGCCCTTGTACATCTCTGTTTTTAGGCCTTGATCCAGCTAAAGACCCCTGTCTGAAGATCAAATGCAGCCGCCACAAGGTGTGTGTCGCTGAGGATTATAAGACTGCCACTTGTGTCAGCCAGAGGAGAGTTAGGTAAGAACACACACATGCTTTCTCTTTCAAACACGCCCATGTTTCAAAGCAGTTTCTGTCACATTTGCATATAGATGTTCCCATGACAAAGCCACAAATAAACCAGGAATAGCAGGTGATTTAGGAGCTAATGAAATCTCTTTATGAGTTGACTTCTGCTCACTTATTTATGCAGCATGAGACGCAACAACACCAGAGGGGCAGCTGTTTTTTTTTTTTTGTTGTTTGTTTTTTTTACAGCTGGTTTACTGGTTGCCCGGCTCTCTTGTGACTGTTGTGTGACATTACTGTTTGGTCCAATTACCCCAGCACTGGCACTGCCTTACAACGGACACAAAGTCCTGCCAAGTGATATGAATGGGCTTTGTACGTGTATGTGTTTCTGTCTGGGACACCGCAGACTGGACAGAGGACAGTAACACCATACTGACCTCATTTCCAGTTCTTAGCAACAACACAATTCCCACTCCACAGTGCAAGCACATCAGAAAGTAATCACACAGAAATCCTAAATCCTTGTCTCATTCCTGAAATTGATGTAAGAACAAGACAATACAGCACAGACACAGAATGCTGAGAAAACATTAGTTTTCCATGAAGCTGGGGGGGGATGCACTGCGCTGTGACAAAGTAGGCAGTGTCAAATGATACATCCTTTGAAATCTTTCCATATGCATACAGTCAGTTGCTTAGTGCTTGCAACTGTTTTAAATCTTTGCCAGTTTTAAAGACGCCAACTTGTACCAGAGTCCAGGATCAAAGTGCAAGCCCTGCCCTGTGGTACACCCCTCGCCTGTCTGTGGGACTGATGGCCACTCCTACTCCACCAAGGTACCCGCATACACCAACACACGATCCCTTCATTTCTCGCCCACTTCCTCCCGATGAGACACATCCTGATTTTTGCTTCCTCTTCTGTCTCATCCCTTCTGTCTCTGCTGCTCTTGATCAGTGTAAGTTAGACTACCAGGCGTGCATCACAGGAAAGAAGATCACTGTGAAGTGTCCTGGCGTGTGTCCTTGTCCCTCTCAGCCTGAGCCGACTTCTGCAGAGAAGAAAGGTACACAGCTCTGCATTACATTATTGCAAACTGCGAGACACAATAAATTTTCCCTAATGAAAATAGCGTTCAAGCCCATGTTCTGCCCTTGTGAAGCATCTTTGTGATACTGAATGCCTATAAGTCTGAAGGCAGGTGGGCCATAGCTGACTTCCCTTCTCCCTAATGGAGCAAGGGGACACTGAAGCATCACTTTGCCATCGTTAATCATTAGCACTATTATTCTTCAGTGTGCAGTGAGTCGGATCTGAAGGAGGTGGTGAGTCGTCTGAGAGACTGGTTCAGAGTGCTGCATGAGAATGGCAACCACAAGAGAGTCAAGATCCAGAAGCCCGAAAAGAACAGTGAGTCACATGGCAGTAGCAAAGTGAAAAAATAACTAAATACACAGCATCTCTCCCTGTTTTATCACATTCACTCTTACGCTGAAGTATTCAACAACATCTATTCTCTTTAATCTGGCTCTGCAGAGTTTGAAGTTGGGGCGTCACCTATTTGTAAGGACCCTCTGGGCTGGATGTTCTCCCGGCTGGACACAAACTTTGACCTACAGCTGGACCAGTCAGAGATCAAGAGCCTCTATCTGGACAGGAACGAGCCTTGCTCTGACGCTTTCTTCAGATCCTGTGACACGCATCCCGACAACGTCATCACCAGCTCTGAGTGGTGCACAGGCTTCCAGAGGTACACAGGTATGGACAGACCTGCAAACATGTGTCCACACCTGGACAAATGGGATTCAGCCTAAGTCAATGTTTTGTAGCAGATCATGCCACATTTGGAGGAATATTCCAGTTTTGAAAAGCATTTGGTTTTATTGTTGTGACTTTCTTTTTCTGTAACACAATTCCCACCAAGTCAATTTGCTGAGATACAAGACAGCAGAAGAAACACAAACACACAGTCAAACAGGTTATAAAAAAAAACAAACAACAACAAGTTTGCCCAAACTATCTGGAATAATCAACAACTGAAAACAATCAAATTATTACTCACTTCCAGTTTTACCTCAGCAGGAGTTTAGTGGTTTACATAATTTGGTGTAACTCTTGCTGTGACTTGATGTTGTTGTGTGTACTTTGATGTGGCTATTTTACCCTGTAACCCAACCTCAACAGTTACTTTAATGAGCATAAGGTTATTATAATCAAATAACACAACAGGCAACAGGAGCCAACTTCTAATGAATCTGAAATATTCTTCACAAACACAGAAATAATAAACACTTTCATATGCAACACAATACAGCACAATCATCTGTATAAAACACCAATGTGTCAGAGGAAAATTAGTTTTTTTTGTAATAAAGAAACAGCATTTACAGATGAGTCAGTGGAGCTGCACTTGTAAGAGCAAAGACAGCAGGAAAACAAACATCATGACGAAAGCAAAAAGTGCACAAAGGAAGCAAGGTCCACACAAACAGATGCATTCCCAGAAAAGCAGACTGGTGCAGTTTGTTACCAAAGTCCCTTGTCTCTCCCTTTCAGATTCCCCTTGTAAAGCAGAGCTGTCCAGTATCAACAAAAAGCAAGCGGGGAAGAAGTTACTTGGTAAGACGCACAAAGAATCACAAATACACACATAAACAGCTTGCTGCCTGAGCTCACTGTGTGTGTGTGTGTGTGTGTGTGTGTGCATGACTGTGTGTTTTTTGGCCCAAATCTGCAGGTCAGTATCTGCCATCCTGCGATGAGGAAGGTTACTACAGGTCCCACCAGTGTCACAGCAGCAGCGGTCAGTGTTGGTGTGTGGATCGCTATGGCAACGAGGTGGCCGGCTCACGCACCCACGGTCCTGCAGACTGTGGTAAGCACCAAAGAGAAGTGAAACCTCGATGATATTTATAGGAATCTGATGTTACCACACTAAATATTATAGACTGTACAAAAGGGGAACAGAGCCAGAAGTTGACCATATTTGGATAAGAGGGCAAATCAGGGGGCGGGTCTACAGAGCATTTGAGGTCATCTATGTGACCAGGCCTGTCAATCCAAATAGCCACGCCCCAAAATGTAGCTCTCTTTGAGGCCTAAATTATTTTCAGAAGAAGCAACTTTAGCTAATGACATGACAACAACTTGTGAAAAAAAATGGCTGACTCAGTATTTCATAAATATAAATTTCTCAGTGACATCACACTTTTATCAAACTATTCCTTTTTACGTGTAAGATTGGGTTTGTTGTCCACTTGTAGGTGTGATTTTAGAGTCTTCTGGAGACCTCGGCAGCGGAGACTCGCTGTTCACCGACGATGATGAAGATTCATTTGTCCTCAATGACCAGGCAGGTATGGACGACGAGGACGATGAAGATGAGGATGATGACGACGACGATGAATATCTGTCGTAATTTTTAAAAAAAAGAAAACAAAAAAAAGAAAAAAGAGAAAACTGTTTGTTTGGTCAAACTGCACGTTTCTAGGTGACTCCCCAGGCAGATACTTAATCGTACTAACAGCCTATGGACTACTCTCCATGTATTGTTTGTTCATAAGTAAAAAAAAAAAAAATCGATATTCCTGGCAAACGTTTATGATTTCTCTTCCTGTTAAGTATAAAATATGAGTGGTTCATGGCACTTGTTCACTTGTGTGTCAGCCAACCTGAGAATATGACAAGGACTTATCGACAACCAGTCCATTGCTTTGGATTTGGTCATGTGTGCAAAGACCTTTCCCTTCATTGGACAGTCTGTGTCCTCCAGTGTGTCCTGTCCTTGTGCAGCACTCTGACGCCTGAGTGTGTTGATGCCTTAGGCGCAATGTTAAAGAGATTTCCCCCCTCTTTGTTTCCTCATCTTCTTCCTCTCCTCCCTCCACCTTTAATCCTTATCCAATGTTCCTGTGTATAGGTGGGATGTTGATGATGTAGATAAGAGAATATTGCACTCTTTAGGTTTTCTTTTGATCTTGATTTGTAACTGTGACTGTAACTGTGTGGAAAAACAAGATAAGAGTTAGACATGCTTCATTAGGAGAATTAAGGCAAAAAAAAAGAAAAAAAAAACACAACGTGAGTTGGATAACAATCAGAACCGACATGCTAGCTGTTTTCACTGAGACACAAATCAAGTCAAATCATCTCAAAGGCTCAGCAACAAGGAAAGACAAATTACTGTTTGGCCAGTGGTGTTGGAGGGGCGGGGGGAATATTATTGTTATCTATTTTTCTAATCCATTGTAGGATGAATACAGAAGATGAAACAGATTTGTCTTAGCATATCCAATCCTGCGTGATGTTGTTACAGTCTGTAGAACCAGAGGCAAAATCTTTGTGTAATTCAGAATATAACAGAGCTGGAGGTTGAAAGACTCCCTCAAGCGTGTAAAGGCAAAACTACACTTGCATAGCTGTGACTGCTTGAGCCACAAATCTGTGGGATAAAAATGTTTACTGACCTTTAATAGGGAAGTGAGCAAGAAGAAAACCTCTTTAGAGTCCAGAAGAAAATGTAAAATTTTCAGATATGAGTCTTGTGATTTGAGCACACAGTGTAACAGAACAAATATCTTGCACAGTAATAAAAACCACAGAGCCATGCAGACCTGTTGGAAATATTGGGGAGGGGCGAAAGGGTGTGCCTTTTACTGGTAAGGACCGATGGTGGTAATAGTGGGAGAAGCATGCTTACTGGACTGACTTAATCCCATGGTTACACTGCATAAGAGTGGCTTTACTGTTAAGCCTGCGTACTACTTGGATTTTGGTATGGCATGTGTTTTGGGTCTCTCTTATGATGGTGTTACTTATAGGCCATACTGCAGATCTTTTGATTTGTTCCATAGGATAGCTAGAATGTAGAGAAGCACAGAGCTGCTTCACAGTTAAGGCATACAAACACTTAGACTCTGCTGGATTTGAAAATGTTTTATATAATATACACTGGCTAGAGGAAGCTTTGGTTTAGACAGCTTTATATGAAAAGAAGATGATCATCTTGCAGTGTTTGCTTTTACTTTGTTTCAAAAGCTTGATTTGTACCTGATCTGCTCTAACTACTTATAGTGTATATCTGTCAGGGTTGAAATATAAAATCTGATCCCAGATGTGTGTATTGTTGATAGGTCATGTGACTGTTTATGCAGACCTGGGATCAGCTGAGCTCATGTGTTAATTTTCAATGAGTAATCTGCCATCAGGCTTCATTTTGAATCAAATATCTGTTGAAATGTCATGTTAAGACCTGAAAAGTGCCATCTAACTGTCCGATTGTTTTGTTTGTTTGTTTGTTTTTCTCTCTCTTTTTTTTTTTTTGCTCCCCTCATTCCTTCTAACGTGGAATTCAATTCACATTAAGGACTGAAAAACATTTCAGTCCTTAATGTGTGCTGTTTCGTGAGTGTGATGACATGCAAATCATTTTGATGACCTCAGACACTGTAGCCACTCTCAACCAATCACTCACTGTCATCACAACTCTGATAGTGTTTAAAGATTATGATACAGATGCATTTTTTACAGTGTATGTATGATTTGCTGAAATAAAAGCTATATTGACCAATGTCTGCGTCATCACAGGTGCTGCTTGAAGGTCAGACACGAGTACACGACTTTTTCCTTGTGTTTCTGTTCTCCATTCATGTGCTTATATTTAGGACAAAGACAGGCGAGATGCTGAGGCTGGAAATGTTGAGGATGTTTAATTTTACGACTACATGGGGAACTGAGAAAACACACCACAAGTCCATTATTTTAAGATGTACAGCTGTTGTGGAGAGACGTAATGAGCTCTTAGCGGGAAATGACACGACATCTGCCATAAGTAAAAGTGTTTACGCGTGACATAAATGTAAAAGGAGGGACGGCTGACAGCGGTCAGGAGCGGCAAACTCTGCTTGTTTGTGGGTTATGAGTTCTGTGCGCAGGGACATTACTGCATTATGTAGGAGAAAAGCAGGGGAATATTTTATGAGTCACATCACACTCGCACTATACACACATGCACACACACTGAAAAAAAAACATATGTTGAGCAAAATACTTACATGAAATGAAATAGTACAGAAAGAAAACGGCATGTTCATTGACCTGGAACAGTTTGTTTCCCTGGTTTTGCTGTGAGACGAGTGTGTGTGTGTGTGTGTGTGTGTGTGTTTTATTCAACACAGCCCAGAGTAAGCAGGCTGTGGGAACTTGGACAATGGATAAATGTGTGTGTGTGTGTGTGTGTGTTGGCAGCAGGGCCTGTCCTCCAGATAGGGAAGTCACTGGGAAAATATCAAATGTTCATTTTCACACACTTTTCCTCTGCCTGTATGTGCTGACCATAGAAATGTGGAGCGATACCATCTCTGCGTCTCATTTCCACACACACTGGAGGCTGCTGTTGGAGACGGTTCAACAATAAAAAGCGATCTGCCCGTGTACAGGGAGACAGAATGACTGAGAGCTGACGGGAAATGCCTCAAATTGCAGGAAGCACTTTTGATGTTCGGAAATCAGGTTTCTTGGATAAGCAATATTCTGTGACGCAGGTTATTTTATTACTTCCACCCTCGGGTGCATGATGAGGTGTAGTTGCTGTATGAGGTGTAATCGCCTACTGTACTTTGGGTGATTTAACTATCACCAGTTTAGTGTTTTTCTCTATTGGACCTGACATGAACTACACAAAACTTTGCTGTGAAAGGTGATAATAGGCAGTAGGCTGAGTTTTCTTGGGGATGTGACTAATCTACAATTATACTCGAGATTGGTGGTTAAAATAAAAGGAGTACTTCAGAAAGTTTGTATTATTTTTCTAAGGGAGGAGAATTGCATGAGCAGCAATGTTGGAAACATCCTCACGTTTAGTTCCTAGTATAGACTGAGCTAAAACATCTTATCATCTAAACTGCATATATAAAAAATAATGTCAATGTCCTTTGTCATGTCCACAGCAGTATTGTCTTCATTGTCCTTTTTGCGTACTAAAGGTATTGCGCACTAAATGAAAATGCCCGAGTTAAGCATTCAGGGCGGCTGCTGAGGAGGCAGTATGCATCACCTTAATGGTTAAGTCACCATTGGTCAATACGTACACACACACACACACACACACACACACACACACACAGGCACACTTACAGCAGGCTCATGTTACTGTGCCTGAGTCAGCACAAACAATAGATGTCCATATAGGAAGCAGACAGAACAGGTTCGGGGGTTGTTAACTATTTACCAGTTGAATGAGAGCTTTAGATTTTCTGTCCAGAAGCAAATAAATATTCTGTGCACTGCCAGTGCTTTGAAAACTACAGGATGATACACAGTGAGCAAGAAACAGGAAGCAAGAAAATCCTGAGAGAAGCTTTGATACATTTTAAATTCTCCTGCAGATCCTATTTGATGCAGTTAAGGAAACAAATTGTGACTAAAATACATTCATATTCAGAGAATTCAAATCTTGTTTCAGAATAAAATTTTGGAGGGCGTGGCTCTAGGAAATAGAGAAAAGGGATTGACTTGGAATAATAAATTCTAGCCATTAACATCCTGTTTGCTTTACTATGACGGACAAAAAAAAACACAAAAAAACCCCACTGTAAAATCTGTTTTCTTTTTTTCCCTGTTCAGTCACAAAAGGCTTCCAGGAAGGGTTAGTGTGCTGTAAGTATTACTGAAATCACTTGAGTGTGACTCACCGGCAGCCATCGAGCTGTTTTCCTCTGGATTCCTGTGTTTTATGGAGGTGGACAGCAGTGCGCTCAGAGAGCATTCCCATCAATAACTTCTAACTGCTTAGTGGTTGATTCTTGGCTGTTCTTCACGGGATTGGAGGGGATGAGGGAGTAATCTATACATCAATACACTGAGGACACACTCATGGGAAAACAGATTTAACACAGGGTAGTGCTCATCCAGGGTCATCAAAGAGATGTGTAATCTACAAAGTAGCATAAATAAATTGAAGAATTTGAAGGAAGAACTGTATTTAATAGACTGTTAGAATATGTTTGCGTACATATTTGTGTCCAGTCCAGTTTGACCAGTCAAACGTTTGAGTATAACCACATATCCAACGAATTTTATTGAAAACAAGTATTATAGCCTATGTAACATATGTAAAATGCAACTGAACACATGTAACAACCAAAACATCACGGTATATTAAGCAAATATTTTCTGAACCAGCAACATATCCACAAAGCTCTGCCTCTCCTGTGTTTGACAGTGGGAGTGGTGTTTTTAACGATGCTGGCCTTGAAATGTGTCACCAGAGTTAAACATGTCTTTGTTATCACTGGAAAATCATTGTTTTTACAGGGTGAACCCTAGTGGTAGTGTAAGTGTAAATACCTTCGATTAATGTTCACCAACTATTTCATTTAGGTTCTATCATTTCAAAATCAAATCAAAATGAAGTAAAAAAATTTAAAAAGCGATAAGAAATCTAAATGTCATTCTTTTTGGTTTTCTGTAAGTCACTGAGGTAAGAAAGTATTGTCTCATTATGTTTAGAGGGCATTTTACAGGGTTTGCTGCCCTCAGGTGGTTATACTTGGAAAAAATGTCACAAACATTTGAGGAAATTTTGTGTCATGTATTTTTGCCAATAAAACATTCTTAGACAGACTACTGCTTTCCTTTACATTAAACTCAAGCTTTAACTGTCTTGTACATCACAAGCACCACTGTACCAGCACTGAATGACACAGCAATGCTGATGTCCAGAGGGTCATATTATTCAGTATTCAACAGTATTACTGCAGAAGCTGTTACAGTCACTGTCAATGAACAATCATGTCAGCACCTTCTTGCAGGTAAGACACCAGTACTGATGACAAGTCACATCCACAGCAAGTGACCTTTGTTTTGAATGACAAATTTAACATTAATTGTTTTGTGATAATTGCTTCTGACTGACTTGGACTGACCAATCAATAAAGTTGAAATTAATAAAATTGCCTGGAAAAGACACAGGTTGGATAGATGAACAGTTCATAATCAGATTAAAAAAAACAAATGTTGACAAAATGTGAAGTAAAACATAATTTATTCAGATATAAAATTTAATAAGTCATAAACTTGAACAGCTCATTCACAAAACATAGTTAGCTGTATATTTGAAAAGGACCACCGAACTATTTAAAACAGAGCTAACTTCTGTAAAACAAAAGGAAACCAAACATGTTAAACCATGTCAAATTGCTCATAAAGGGAAAAAAACTAGCAAAGCCATTTTATTAAAACAAAACACAAACCAAACTTTTGCCATTATTACATCTTTTAGTGTCTAACTTTAAAATTTACAATACCCTTTTCTCAAAAAAACATGAAGACCCAAAGAGTCTTGCTGAAGCTGTGTAACGCATGCTGCTGATGTTCCTGGATGGAGTGTATTGCTGGTAAGTTGGGAGTTAAGATTTGGAGGATCTGTAGTGGTTTTGGCAGCGTTTCCAACACCTGATCAAGCTAATGTCCCTCCACGAGTCTGCAAGAAAAGAAAATAACTCACATTATTATCAGGTCATTAACAGACACTAAAATGTGTAGTATTAATATTTATCACAACTTGCAGTATTAGTTAGCTTTTATACTGAGGTAACACAGAAATACAGTACCACTCACCATAGGCTTCATCTCTCGTCCAGCTCCTTCATCTGGTTTGTACCGACCTGCTTTCTTACTGTTCTCAACATACTCCTGGGAAGGAACAAAACTGTGTTATTGAAAAGGTCCCTGACTGAGAATCTGTCATGTTTCTTTTTAATTCATTTTTCTCTTCATTATAAAACCAGGACAAGTATTTAAGATTTGTGGAAAATAATGCGGAAAACAAAAATAGTAAAAATAGGAATACGCCTGTTCGTGTCACCTTCTCTACATATATTCTTTTAATACATATATTCACACAAAATTCCACCCAGGGTCACTGTTCACGACTCATTGAGAGCCTATGACCAAGTATGTTCATTTCTGAGAGTCAAGAAATTGGCTTTATTTAAACTACTAGGTTCAAAAAACAAGCCCCCATGAAATCACAAAATGCTTTTAACGACTCCAATCACTACACAAAAAACAAAAATCCCTACATACAGGACAGCCTCTCATCTCACCATTAAGGCCTTGTCCATGTAGAACTCGCGTCCAGGGCTGCCATCATTATACTTTGTGTCCACAGCGAAGCAGAGGAAGAGGACGTCGACCACATTCTCAAACACAGAGAGGAAGCAATGGGCGACCAGGAAGGCAAACAGGCAGACGATGAGGAGAGGCAGCACCCACACGGTGTACTCCCTCTGGTAGTTCAGAGCCAGGACGCCGGCAAAAGCCGTACAGGCGACTACAAGAACCTGAGGACAATGTGGACAAAAGTCTGCTTAGAAAACATTAAACCCCCATAAGTGACCAGAGGTAAAATTACAGCCACATTCAGGTCTAGTTTAGTTGAGTATCCTACATTAAACACACTCAGAGGACAAGACAGCTGATTGTGTGTGTGTGTGTGTGGTACCTTTCCCAAGAAGAGGACAAAATCGCCCACAGTGTTAATGGCGGCCACTCGGAGCGCATTCTCCACCAGGATAACAAAAGCTTCACGGGCTGAGGTGCAGAAACTGGTGCTGTTGATGGCTGTTGCAGTATAAGCATTCTGAAATAATATGATGTGTACTGTAAATATCTGAAATCGTTTGTCCACGCTGCACCAACATGAGATTACTTACTTGATTCAAGTACGCCAAACACTTCTCAAGGCACCACAGACAGCAGACACAGGCTTTCAGCATGCAGCGCGCACACGCATTTTCCTTTGAAGAAAAAAGAAGATGTTCATAGAAGGTGAAGAAACTTAGCAATGTATGTAGAATAAAATGTGAACAAATATTTTACAGCTCACCTTTCCTTTGAGCTGGGTGTGGATGTATGTGAGGATGAGACGAGGGATCTTAACCAGAGTGATGATGAACGAGCCTTTGGCCAGAGTCCCCAGGTGGTAGCGGATGGTCCGCACCATGGAGGAAAGGATGGGTGTGGCCGGCAGCTGGGATTTATTCCTGAAGTTAATCACACACCAGGAGAAGACATACATGAAAACATAACAGCTGCACAATGACGGCAAATAATCCGTCTGATGCAATACAAATTATTTTCTGTTCCTTCATCCGCACCTTGTGAAGTAGTACGTGACCACAGCTCCAGCGATGGTCATCTGCTGGAAGGCAAGAATGAACTCACTGATCCAGATGAGCCCCACAGCGTGATACCACACCAGGTACTGGGGAGGCCCTTGCATCTGATATTCAACCAGACCTGTAGAGTTGTTCTTTATGGGAGTCCCTGTGAGGAAATACAAGCATGTGGATATTTCAATGTTGGATTTTACAAGAGAAATACAACCCTTCTATCCACACCACTTTATAGCACCCTGTAGTTTCTTGTTGTTTTTGTACATCATGCAAGGGAACAATCACAAAAACTAAACCTATCAGACTTTATTCAAAATTGTATCATCTTGCTGCTAATTCATCAATTATTTTATTTTCTTTTATGGTGATGTTGCACACTATATCCAAACTGAAATCAGTACTAAGGAGCACACACTCTAAATATTCAAGATTTATTTATCACTTCTGCAATATATTGAAAAACACAGAGTTGTGAAATACTGTTGTTCCTTGTCCCACTGTGATACATATGACATCAGATACACTTCTACTTCTACTATTAGTGTGACATATACAGAAGACACAGAGAATGTAAAAAATATAGAAACTTTGAACTGCAGTGAAATATATTGCTGTACAGAAATTATATGAATATCAATTACAAATGTATAAGAATTACAGATGTGCACTGCAGATGTATTCAGTGCAAAGTGTCATTCAAACAGCCTGAGGTCTGTTTTATGAATTCTCTTCTCATACTCTATGATATTTCCATTATCTATTTGTGTAACACAGAGCCCATTTCTAATTCAGGAAGTTGAAACTGTAACTAATTTAAAATAAGTTAGTTAAACACACAAACAACCTTGAAAAGTTTCTGTGTATTACCGGTGTCAACCGATGGAACAAGATAAGAAAAGTCCAAATATCAAACACTTCAAGAAAATGTACAAAAATATGTTGTTTAGCAGATACAAGGAAATTATTATTAACTGAGTATTGGTAATTATCACTGATTATTTGATATGGCATGGTGATGAGAGCCAGAGAAGCCTGTGTGTATAACTATATGCATGTGTGTTTATATATACGTATGTATATACGTTTATGTATGCGTATGTATGTATATGTGTACATTATGCACATATATTATGTAGACATAGGGGTGAGAGCAAATAAGTTATGCCTCTTCTCACTCCTTTTCAGATAAGTCATTTATTTTGTTAAATACTTTTTTTTCTGTATTTTATATTATTTTGCTTCCTCAATTTTCATTTCTATATGGTGTTGTGTAATTAATGTGTTTGGTAGTAGTCAGGAAACCTGTACAATTTTTGCTATTTGCATATTCGGAATAAACTAAGTAAATATAATTGTAAAATGTAACTAATATAACCAATACAAAGTAATGTAAAACAAAAGCACTACAATGGGACCATTTTCACATAGGAACAGTGAAAATACAAGATAAAGTGCATTCTGGTTTCTCTTGTTTTGACTTTTTGTTGTAATAAACCACTTAAAAATCAACAGTGAGAAAACAGAAGTGGGAGATGAAGAGAGAAGTGGTTCTTTGACTCCGTCTTCCCACATCACGGGACCAGCACAAGTTTTTGAACGTGGGAGTTCAGTCACGCCACAAAACCAAGACAAAATGTCACAAGTACCAAACCTAATATTCTACTTGTTTGGGAATGATACCACTAAGACATCTGATGTTTTTGGAGCAGACACACACCGTCAAAAACATTCTGAGATAGTGAATAATGACGAACCTGTAGTCCCGAGGAAGAGGAGCACAGCGATCCAGTAGACCCAGAAGAGCATGAGGCAGAGGAAGGTCCAGAATGGCTGAAGAGCCAGCAGAGGAAGATGGATGAACACCTTACCGGCCACATGGAAGAGGGAGATTGTGAGAGCCACTCGCTTCCTCATGAAGAACATCACCAGCAGGAGTACGACCTGAAACATCCGATAACACATTTTTCATTCAATCAGCCAATGGGAGTTTGATACTTAAATTTTAAAACGTGTATATGGACATACCGTGAAAACTGTAGCACCAATTGAATACACAAGCAAGGCTTTAACATTGTCTGAGCCCACTTCTTTCCCAAATACTGTCGTGGTGTTAGTATTGAGGGCATTCCTGTGGTCTACGTACAGCCACCACAACACACCTGTCCCACCTGAGCACATTCAGAAGTACAGCGTCAGCAGGAGAATAAATATTTTCACCAAAATAAAAGTATAAACACGATGTATTGTTGAACAGATTACCTATGGAGCCGATGATCACCAGAACTGTAAGAATCCACACCAGCACTTTGGAGATGTAACGAATCACAACCATCATGATCAAGGAGAGAACTGCATCAGAGAAAAACACAGTGTGTCATTTAGCTATATCAAACAGTAGTGACAAGAAAGGCAAGCCAAGTGGTTAAAGTAGTGATTATATTATTATCATGACCTCCCAAAACATAGTTTACAGTATCTGCAGATTAAAATAAAACCTAAACCACCACTGTCCAATGTGTTTAAACTTAAGTTTGCATTTCCTTTAAATAACAAATGCGAGTCCCATGAAGAAAAGACCATCCTGCTATAAATCAGGCTTTACAATCACAAGGCAGATCAAATAATTAAGATCAAAGAAATTCAAATTAACATGGGATTTGCTTTGTCTCTTTTGCTGTACTAACGGGAGGAGTTAGAGCAGACCTTAAATTAATGCCTATGGGCTAAACTTCAAGTGGATACAATGGCTGTAACCACACAGACATTTCCTGTTTTTTTAATGACAAAAATAGCTTCCCTTCCGACAGTTTCCTTCCTGTTGAATCCTCATGAGCAATTATAGCAGTGAAACAGAAAATCAAAACATTACTAGTCAGTTTTCTGAGGTTAAAAACAATTCATTAATCATCTAAAATATCCAGATTCTAAGTTAGATTTAATTATGTGTGATACCTAAAGCCAGCACACAGAGGCCCATGATGATCTCCTTGCTGGCCATCACCCCAGCGATGACCCGCCGCAACACAGTGTTGTCACCAACGAATGTGATAAATGCCTGGACGAATTCAGCATAGCAGCCGATATCTGCAGGAATGCAGCGGCGAAACAATGGGACAGCCTTACTGCAAGAATTCAAAAGTTAAAAAACAAGGTTAAAGTATTTCTAATCAAATGTTCAAGTAGAAAACTGTGGATTATGGCTGACTGTAATGTATTTGG
>OOFC01003765.1:6369-28065 GCA_900323345.1 Pseudochromis fuscus | reverse complement strand
TTTGGTCCTTTAAGCTAGGTAACACTCTAAAAAAATGACAGATTTAATGAATGAACTGAATGTAAAAAGTAATTAAAACTTGTAAACAACAAAGGCATTAACATCAGTGATTTAGATGCTGTAGCCACATCAGCTTCACTAAACCCTGGATCAAGACGCACTGGATGTGCTCCTATTGGTTGTGGTATTAGAAACTGGAGCGATAACTTTCTTACTCACAGTTTCCTTCCTAAAAAAATATATATTTATGGTTTACCTTGGTGGAACGGGGAGTTTCGGGCATTTAGTGAATCTCTCTGAATGGCTTGGGTATCTTGTGGCAGAAATATCATAGGAGCAGAGATGAGAACCTAACAAGAGGACAAACCAATGTCAGACTATATGCTCAGCTTCTTTAAAATATTAAAAACCTGTCTCTGTGTAAATACTATGATATTATATCTATGTCCAACAAATGTCACAAAGATATGTTTTCACTGACCATCTTTTCTCTAACATATTTCCACTTGAGCACTTGTCTCACCATTACTTAGAGCAAACTGCTTTAAATCACTGTACGTCTTCAGTTCAGCAGATGGACATTTGGAGACACACAGGGCAACTGACTTGATCTTCCTGTTAATGAAATCAAGGTTGCAAGGATCTAGAAAAAACACAAACCTAAGAGAAAGAAGAAAAATGGAAGAAAAACCTTCAGATTTATTACTTACACAGAGTGTTCTCGTCCTCCTCTCTAAAAATAAGAAACACTTTTTTTGTCGATGAAAATATAAGTGTGTTTGGTTATTACTATGCCAGTTGGGACTGTTTTGTCTGGGAAGAAATGAAAGATGGTGACATTTGCTATCCCACCAGACAGATCCTTCTTTGTAGCAGAAACGCCTTTTATTCAAAGTCTCCATGGGCAATCAGCCCATCAATAAAGCATGACCCATTGTTTCAGTAAAACTGGGCCTGCAGGCTGCATGCTGATGGAAAGC
The DNA here is from genome assembly GCA_900323345.1 of Pseudochromis fuscus. Lineage (NCBI taxonomy): Eukaryota > Metazoa > Chordata > Actinopteri > Pseudochromidae > Pseudochromis > Pseudochromis fuscus. The sequence continues at coordinate 27,085 of OOFC01003765.1, read as the reverse complement.
CACAGCCCAAAAGGAGCAATATAATCAAGGACTTCAAAGATAAATGATAAAAATATCCTATTAACACAAGGCTTTCTTCGTGCGACTCACATAAATGAGATATGCTAATAAACTACGCTATTCATCCAGGAATATGACGAGCTTGAGCATAAGATCACAGTGCAACCATGGATCAGAACAACTGAAAAAGAAAAAGTAATATGATGTAAATTATTCCTCTGCCACATGTTAAGTCATTTGTAAAAATCAGACTCACTTATTTTCTGTCATGTCCCGGCCGCTGAGAGGTACTCCCTCGATCTTGGTGTTATTTTTACCACAGGTGTTGCCATAGCTATCATACCCTCTGATGAGCCTGGAAGCGCCTCCTGTGGCGATTGGATAGCCACAGATACACGCCTGTGCAAGACAGATCACAGACGATAATGTTAACTATCAACAAGACAACATAAAAGGAAATATGTAATATATTAATAGGCAGATGGCACCATGCAAACTGCTTCAATATATTAGTGTAAAAATTTAGAACTATATTTTTTGTACAACCACAGTAATTAAGACAAATGGTGTAATAAATCCTGCATATAATGAAGATTACCTTGTTCACTTTTTGTTAAGTTGTGATTTGTGGTGCTGTTACATAATATGCTGCTGTATAGCTGTGATATACTGTAAAGTGAACAATTTTTTCATGCCATTTTATCAATGAGGACTCACTAAATGTTAAAAACACCTCTCAATAGACTAGAGTACAACAAACCGCTGCCTTGAAAATGTCTGTAAAGTTACATTATACCTCTTAATACCTATATTGCACACTAAAACTGCATGATTTAAATACAGTGCATGGTTTGAACTGTTCATAAAATCTTGTGTATTTCTGGCTTGGCTAACATTTAATCAAGGATATTTACAAAAAAGAAAAAATAAACAAAAAGACAGTTTTTGAAAATGTGATAGTGATTCAGAGTTATGGTTTTAGTTGTTTTACATAAGACTTGAGAATTCAGTCTATTCTGATAGTTTTGTTATAATTGTGCATAAATGTGTATTTAAAAAATAAAGAAAAGATCTGCACAGGAAACAGAAAAAAACATTAATTTACAGATTATTACAGTCTCGTTACGCAAAGGTGTGCAATATATATATTATTTTTTTTATATAATTATTTTTTTTTTAGTGCTTCCAGTTCATGTATGTAATAGACAGACACGAAATTAATTACACTCAAATGTATATAAGGTTTATTTGGTACCACAGGCACCAGCTAAAACTAATACACTTAGACAACAGCCCTGCAGTAATTCTTACCCTCATAAAGTTATTATGCTGAGTTTGTGTTGAGCCTAAACTATATTGTGTTTTAATTGACAGCACTGCATGAGAAATTATTAGAAGCTGCTTACTAGATTGTTAGAAACTCCAAAAAACTTCACCAAAACATATTAAAAGTGGGAATGAGCGCTGAGGAATGGTGCGTTTGCGTGCACTAGCTCCAGTTTCATTTGTGCTCTTTTTCAATAACTACGACTTACCATCCCAATACAGAACAGTATAAATACGATGAGCCATGGGATGTCCGTGCAGCTGCGATCCTCCAGCGGTTTCCAGTCACGTTTACTCTGCCAAGGCATAAATAATAGAAATGATCGGTTAATCCTTAAGTTGTTGTTGTTGTTGTGACTGCGCCCTACAGACAGTAGCTTCTTCCCTGCTGCTCCCACAGTCAGCAGACAACCGAGCTGCTGCTTTGTTGTCGTAAAAAAACAAAAAACAAGGAGCTGCTACTGCTGAAGAAGTGACGTTTACGTTGCACACGATCTGAAGAAATCATGTGTTGTTTGGGGTGTTTTAAAACTTTAAAGAAGCCATCGTGTGATTTAGCTAACTTACCTCTGCGCTGCTACAACATCCCATTGTGAACTCGGACAACTTCAACCAAAACAAAACTTTATCTGCCTTTACTTCAGGAAATGTTCGAGGTTCTTAGGCTCATTTCTTTTAATTTATTTTAAACTACTCTTTCTTGCGGTTCAAGAACATAAAATACATGTGTTTATTCCCCGCTTATTTCATAAGCAAACGCCCATTTGGAAAAAAAAGAAAAAGTGCTAACGGCTTCAGGTAAACACGGAAGAAGTCAAATTTCATATGCCGCCTTCACGGAGTGTCGGGCATATCAGTTTCACCGAACAAACACGCTGTTGAATACTGGTGGAAGGAAATTGAAGAATCAATTTGCCCTTTCTGTCATGCTTTGTTTTTGCCACTTGAATGCTACTGCTTTGCAGCTTTACCCAACTGTTAAAGAAAACTTTTAATATAGGTTGGAGCGATCCTTAAGTTTTAGTCTATTTTAACTTTTGTGGCAGCTACATTGGACCAGATCACCTTGATCCAGGCAACATTTCTCTAAATGCGACATGTCACAATGCCACTATTAGCTTTGCAAAGAACAACAGGTGAAATAAAGCAATACAAATATCCCTTCAACTCCAGTGTGTTTTAAACAGCCGGACCTCATTTTCCACAATGAATAAATACAAGAAAACGTACATTATTCACAGATACACCAAGGATATAGTACGGTGACCATGCGTAACCTAATACTAAACTGCATTAAGAATGTAAATTTTGCATTACTGAAAAACTGTATGTAGTCCAATGTGTACTTTATCAAGTGTTTTGTGTAATGCTCTTGCGCTGGGAGTGAGGGAATCTTTTTTTTTTTTAACTGCTTGTGAGTGAAGCTATATAACAAACACAAATATTGTATTATTTTGACACAATTAATGAACATTTTGTTCCTGAATCCACCCCTCTACTGGGACCAGAATAATGCAGATTTTTTTAATTAATTTATTTGGGGGTTTTTTTCCATGTTTTTGATGCCAGGTATCCCAACCCGACCAAAAGGTTTTAAAAGTTACATGGTACCGTGAATGCAGCACAAGTGTTGGCAGGTATTTGGCGCCGTTTGCTGGAGTAATGAAGGAACTGTTCAATATGAAATATCATGGATGAAATATTTAAATCTTGTGACCACGAGTGTCCCATTCAGGAAAAAAAGATTCTACCTCTTCGACTGAAATGATTGAATCAAACTTTACCGAACTAAAATGAACCTTAATTATTTCAAGGCGTTACCTGGGCAAGCGCGCCCCCTTGCGGTCTCCATTTGAACTCTGCATTTGAAGATGTTTTAGTTTCACACCGTTATAGAAATAATACAAAGGTGTCAAACAATCTGACTGTGTGCTCCACTGATAATAAAATTGAATGAAAATGAAACATGCCCAGTAAAATAAATACTCTAAGAAACAACAGCCTTTTTAGAAACAAAAACACAATAGAGTCTGGATAGCTACAGTTTTATTTGTTTGCTTTGATGCAGTAATTCCACATTTTCACCACACAGGCCATGGCGCTCATATTCAAAAGGACACATTTTGTTTTCAAAAGACTAAGAGTGCCACAACACTAAGAATATGTAGCAAATCCTAATTTTACCTTCAAACAACACAACGTGCAAATAAATGTATGAGTTATCCAATCAATAATTACACAATGGACAACAAAATACAAAATACAGCACTCAGTGTGAGTTACTGAACCATTGATTGTCAGTGTGTTAGTTGTCATGCCTGTGCCATTTGTTGTCTTTCTACAAAGGCTGTGCCAAATTTGCCATCTTGGAAAGAATTGGATCCATAATCAAAAACACTTTGAAGCAAATTTGATTGATTTGATGGCAGTCTGCTTCTCAAACTGTGGCTGAAAACATAAATGCTATAAATATTACAGAAAATAAACCCAAATAAAATCTGTTACGGTAGATGAAACAAGTTCAAATAGCCACTATGAATATTCAGTCTCTTGACAATGGGGCCACATGACCTCACCCACATCACATTCAATATCCCTCTCTTCCCTCTAGTGCATCGAGGGAAAAACAGATCGACTGCTAATTAAAAATTTGTGTCAAACAGGTGTTTCAAAGATTTCAGACTGATCTAGGTAGTTTGTAATAGCTAGAAATATATGGATTCTGTTAACACAATGAAGTTTGGGCTGCTTGAATGACATCTGTGTTAACTGTTAGCAAAATGGTATAAAAAATGTGTCAGTCCAACAAGAAAGCCTAACACATTAGCAAGAGATGACTGCTGAGAAAGTGATAATTAAAACCAAGTAGATCCCAGTTTTTTTAAGCAGGTCAAAACAATCAAGGAAAACTGTAACTCACAAGAAGGGAGTAATGTTCATGACTTTTAATGCATTTTCAACACAGTGACAGTCTTTAAAACAATTAGTACAAATAGCACAACCTGCAAAAGCCTGTAACTAAAATTCTGAGTGAAAAAAAAGAAAAAAAAACTGTAAGAAACACAAGAGGTTCTCACCTCCAGCCATCAACCACTTTCATCTATCAAATGCTAATTCATTGATTAATTTCAAATAAACACAGGTATCCCTGCTGGTGCGTGACAGTGCTTCATCCTGTTCAGGGCTCATGAGTGTTGATTCCTGTTGTAAAAGAGACTTGTGCAGCCTCTCCAGCTGAGGGCCCCTCTTCTCATTCACTGTGCAGCCTGAGTGACCGAGTCCCAGAGGCACTCAGATTTCATCCAAACAAAGGCAAAAGGTAGTTCTTTAGATTCTGAGAGAAGTGTTGTTTGTGTGTTGTAGCTTGAAGCATCTTTCTATTTATTTGTCCATCATTATTTCTGTCTGCTAACAGCTGTTTTTGTGTCCTTTTACCTATTTAAAAAGCATTGCCAATAGTTACTGCTGATGAGATTCATATGTGTTAAGTAGCATCTTTTAATGAATGCATCATCTCCTGCCTACTGTTTTCCAAGAGGTTTCTTAGTGGAGCTTTCCTGACCTGTGTGCCTCCTGAGTGGGCTGGAATGTCAAACAGTTTCCTGAAGAAGAGGTGTCTTGCGTCTTATTGCACTATAAACGCATGGCATAGGAGACTGGACGGGAAAGTAAATATTTAACAGTGGCAATCTCATCCAGTTTTTTACACCATGGTTCTCTGCAGTGCAAAATTCCTGCAAATGTTAACATCATACATGAGACTTTTTAAAAACACTGTAGTCCAGACAATCACACGTGCACATTTTCCCCATATCTGGCAATAGCTCTGGTCAATATGCGTTAGCAAAAAGAAGATCTTGATGCAGAACCCAAACATGTGATAAGTATTTAGAAATGAATGTAAGATCACCAGAACAGATGTTGGGAGGTTACAGTTGAAACCAAAATGCAAATGCACATGGAGCGGAAACATAATTGTTTGAGGTCTCTCTCATCACATGATGAAACAACTCCTGGCTCCTCATCTCCTGACTCTTAGTCTTAAGTATTTCCTGCTGATGCTGCTGTGGCAACGGTGTCCAAGGACAACACGTTTTTCTGGATCTCCACTGGAAGAATGGATGCCAGTGCACCATATGTTCAGCAGAATTATGGGTGGGGAGAGGGCTTGCAGTACGTCACTATCTTGGCCCCTCAGAGGGTCTGGTCCGAACTCCAGAGTCATTCCTCATACACAAGAAGACAAAAGGGTAAATATTATGTTTCTCTGTCCTAAGATACTTCAGAGATGCAAGATATTTAAAAAAAAAAAAAAAGTTTGGTGGATGTGATGAATTCCAAACGGTGAACATTTGTGAGTGCCTACAGTTTGAGCCTCCAGTTTGTGAATCACTTGACTTTTGTTGAAACAATCAGGACATTTTGACTCTTGAGAAAAAAAAACTTTGGTTAAATGAGCACAAATCTGAATGTGAGTGTCGAGCATCTTTCGGGTGAATGACTGCATACTTGAAATGCAAGCCTGTGAATGTATGAGGGTTGTGCGTGTTTGTGTGGATGACTGTGTGCATTCCTGTGCACGTTTGAAGGCTACAGAAGTGTGAGAATGTGCTCAGGTGCAGATGGTAACAGAGTTATTGGGCATGTGTTGGAGTATATAAATGGACTCCAGCTGTTGTCGCCACCTTGCCAGGCTTTGATCCATATGGTCTGTCTGAGATGCAGGTAAATTGTCAGACAATAGGCTCCATTTAAATTCACAATGTATCTTAACTCAAAGACATATCATAAGGAATGGTTTCTTTATTGTTGTTTGTGGCGATGGAATCACTGCCCAAACAGGATGTTGGGATTTCACATTATAATCTGCCAACAATAGGATATCGTTTTCGGGAGAAAGGCTGGTTGTTTGTTTTTGGAATAAGTAATCAAGTCGAGTTAGTCATAAAACCAATGTTATGATACCAAAATAATACAAATTGCACATTTGCCTTCATAAGCAAGTCCTTCTGCAGTTTAACTAAGGGTCACACCCGAATGAGTTAAAAAAAAAAAAGCTCTTGGTTGGACATTTTGTTTATGCCTGTTTGTCCAGAATGAGGTCACCATTAAAGATTCACTGTTCCTCAAGAGGGGATTTTCTGGGAAATTGATTTCTCCATTTTGTGGTGTTGTCACAGTTTGTTTGGAAAGTATCCTATTTTATAAACAAAAACGTGTATATAATAGATACTATGACTCAGATTTCTTAAAAGCAGGACAAGGGTTTGTCCAAATATTATACAGAGTGTACATCACCAAAGTAAAAACAGGATGCTGGTGTGTGTGTGTGTGGTATTGTTTTTGATATACAAAACAGGAGAAGCATTAACAGACACAAATGTTTCTTGCTAGTGTTAGTGGTTAATTCCTGATGGGTTTAGCCAAATGCTTTCAACTAAAATAGTTGTGACTATGCATGAGAGCAGTGACTTCAGAAATGACAATGCTGGTTATCCAAGGTCTTTAACTGTGCAACAGTACCTAAAAAAACAGAGACCAGATGGTACACAGCGAACAATACTGGAACTCTCTCAGTGTGTGAACCTATTTTCCACTGTCGTCATAAAAATATAAGATATAAGGCCCAGATGACACATGTTCGTATGACTTGAGCTGACAAAGCAAAGTTCATTTGTGGGCATTAGACAGCAGTCGCACACATCCACACAAGCACTGTCACACACACTCAGAAATAATATCCTCTGTTGTGTCATGCACACACACACAGACCCTCTCCCAAAGAAGATTAGATTATTTTAGCCTGTTGTGGTCTGATTCCTTAATAACTTGTACTTCCTGTTCCCACGGTAACAGTCACATTATGACCCATGGTCTGCAGCCAAGGCCCCCCCCGGGTTCTCCCACGACCACTTCTTGTGGTTAGACCCACACGAGCAAAGCGAGTTAAAATCAGCAGATGATTAAAGGCAATTTTTCAATTAAAACAGCAACGTGGCTCTCAACTGGTTTTAATTGTGGTCGGTTGTTGCATCATGTACATCGGGATGTTTCATTCAAGAATACTGCGATTGCTCAAGTTCCCACCCAGGCCTCAAACACAGTTATTTAAACCAACATGACTCTAGGCTTTTGAGAAGGAGTTGTTAACCACAGGGCATAGCAAGTGACAGGAAAGCATTGCTAGGATCTTTGTGTGGTTTGTTGATGTTATTTTTAGATTTTCAGATGAGAATCTTGCATTTTGTTTACTTTTCTTTTTAGTGTAAATGAACCCAAGATCCATTTTTACAACTTCTCATAACTACTAGGCAAGTACAGTAAAAGAAAAAAAAGAAAAAGGTTATTTACACAAGCCTTAAAGAGGGTGCAACAAAATCTACTCAAAGCAGTCTTTGTATATGCAAGGACTAAAAATGACTCAGTTATGGGAGGGACAGTATTTTTTTTTCTCTGCGAGCGTCACCTACATTTTCCTATATGGGCAAACACTCTGTGTTCTTCAATGCCCATGATTTAGACTGGCTTATTTTTCCAATAATAAACTATATCAGCGAGGAATGTGAGGTTGTTTCCTTTGGGCCCTCGCTGCTCCACTTAAGAATCTGAGGGGTTGAACAGTGGGGGATTATAGGGTGAATCATGAATGGTTCTTTCTCAACCATGTATGCGACTGCTGCAGACATGTGACCTACAGTTTTGCATGCCTGTGAGGAGGGTCATGCTCATCTTCTGTGATGTGGGACAGGCTGAAATTGGCCTGAAGCAATGTCTCTTAAGCCAAATAAATGTTCACATAGATAATATGGTTTATGACTCTATTTACGGGATGGCAAATTTTCCATTAGTTTCATCATACTCTGCCCCTTCCTGTAGCACCATAAGCTAAAGTTAAATTTGTCACTTACGCTACGCAGTATCTCAACATTGTAAACAGGTTCACAAATGATGTATCATGATGACTTTGTTGATCCTGTGACTTTTCCTCATGGGCCACCATGTGATCACGTTTCCTCTGTGGTTGAATTGTAAGAACTTTGGTAATCTTCTGACCTTTTCTTCTAGTCATAGGCTGAATATAGAAATGGACGCAGCAACCAGGTCTAAAAGTGCAGTCAACATGGAAATGCCAAAAGTTGCGATACCAGGGATGGCCACTAGATGCTGGCTGCAAAAACTCTGGCTCCAATTCATTTTAATTCAAAAATTTTCATTTTATTTCATGACATACTTGATCAGTAATTTTTTTTCATTCTGATGTCAGTAGCTAAGATCAGTTCTTCTCATTGGGGATGTGGTGGTCCATCTGATAAAACAAAGAAATACAAAGAAATTAGGCTTCAAAAAGGGGGAGTATTTATCATTATTAGTTTGATTTACAGGTCTGGTATCCAATGAGATCAGAGCTGAACTTGAGTCTCATTCATATTGCACGGTTCCCTACTCTTCCCTTCATATTCAAATAGTGTCACTTCTGGCTCCAAAAAACAATATGGCGATTTACAAATGCTAAACTCGTGACTTCAAAATGCAGGTCAACAAACCAACAGGTGAGGTCACAATAGCTTCATCCATTCTATACATTGTAAAGCTTAATGTTGACTTCAGTCAAAAATTGTAAGTGGACTCAACTCCATTTTTATCAACTTGTTGTCAATACTTAGTTTAAATAAGTAACTTACAATTAGTTGAAAAGGCTCACTAATGTGATGTAGGTGTTATTGTAATTTTTCTCAGCCAAATTTTCCAAATTCAAAGAAGTGAGGTTATTGATTAAGTAGTGTTCAACCTTTATTAAGTAGTACATAAAAATAGAAAACATTTATGTTATTACAAAGCACTGCTTTAAAATGTTTGTTGTACTACTTAATTGAAGTGCAGCATACTCACAGTAATTAAGTTAATCTAATTACTGCACACTCACAATAAATAAGTACTCTTACCTTACCAAACTTAATTTTACTTAACTTTGTTTTTTTAGTTTGCCTACTTTTTTTCAATGTAAAGTCAAATTAGCAAATTTGACAGTGTATACAGTCTATGCTTCCAGCACATATCTTCATGTGTTTAATACCAGCCTCACTTGTACCTTGTGGTACATGGTGGTGCAGTGGTTTGCACTGTTACCTCACAGAAAGAAGGTTTTGAGTTTGAATCTCAGCTTGGATCCGTGTACGTGTGGACATCCTCCAGCTGGGTGAATTGATTAGCTCATATTGACCCTATGTGTGAGTGTGTTTGTCTGTTTTGTGCTAGCATCCAGGGTGTACCCCCACCTCTCGCCTGTTGCCAGCTGGGACAGGCTCTGATAAGCGGGTACAGAATGTGACTGTTGCTGTTAAAACTTTGACACTGTGGGGATGTTAACATGCTCACTTTTAGCTAAAAACACCACCGCGTGCCTCACAGCGCTGTTCGACTGGCTGGGGCACATTAGTCTTGTTCAAGCTACATTTTGTTTTAATGTTCCAATTTTAATGCTTCAGTACTCTTGCAGCTCACGCACAGCCGCACATAGCAGAGACATTGCTGATGGGCATCTAGTCTCACACATGTTCTTGATTGAACATGTGTTTTCACGGTGTCACTGATGGATCAGATTGTGACGTAGACCAGTTGCCTTGTGGCTACATGTGCAAAGATAGTCTGATTGGCAGGGGGGAGGCCTAGATTTAAAATTATAGGCCCGAGTTGGATGTCCGCAGGAGATAATGAGTGGATAGCCTGAGTCACGCTCTGTGTCGGCCTCTGCACTTCAATCACCAGCCATATCCACATGGAGGCTACTGTGACCGTAAAAACCTGCATTTCATTACGCTGCACTCGACATAACAGCAGAGTGCATCATGTGACATGCTATGGAGGAGTCTTGTTGAACTTGGATGCGCTTCCCTTGAGTACGACCATCTGTGTCCTTGGAGAGCCAACATTAATGGCAGTGCACAGTTTCCCAGTGCAGCCCCTAAGAAAAGACTCGTCCAGAGCCTCACCTCACATCTGGATGACCCAGAGGTTAGAGGCCGGGGTTGTAGGGGATAGTTGGAGGGGGCTTCATTCCAGTTTTCTCTTGTGTTTGGATTGTCCCCTTTGGTTTGGTGCATTGCTCTTTCTGTGCAGCTGACCAAACTGAAAAAAAAATAAAAATACTGCTTATAAATCTGGTCACAGCAGTGCAGTGTTCGTTTTTTCTGCTTTTGTAATTTAGGAGAGTTTGTGGCAAGTGTATTTTTTTTTACTGGATCTAGGCTCTGCAAATGAAATCTGCAGATTAACTTTGTCTTTGGGACTTCAAGAGTATTTATTTCAAGCTTTCTGCTGTAGGTGCCTCTAAGAAATTACTATATTAGGAAATGAATTACTGGTATTTAGGCCATAAATGTTTTTTCTTCCCCTTTGTCTCCTTTAAAACAGAGATATCAAGTTGGCAACACTGGTAAAGTTGTCCCCTTCATCATCAGCATGTTTTAGTGTTCATACATCCTTTAAAATCTGTGTCCTAACAGCTGTCTGCAAAGATATCTTGCCTTGCATTTTTTTTATTTGTGCCAGTGTGTTTGGTTAAGAATACTTGTAGCGTTACAAGATGACAAATTAAAAAAAAAAAACATGCCTCAGATATAACTGCCAAAACATTAGAGCAATCTATTTTGGCTCGCTGCCAGGAGTCTTACGAGGCAACCTGTCTGTTACTAATCAAAACCAACTGGTGGGAGCCTTGCCCAGCTCAGTGAAAGAGCGAGTCAAACAAGAATGAGGAAAGCGTCCACTGAGGAGAGAAGAGAGAATAGTTTTGTGAGCAGACGTTTCTGAAATAGCGAGGAGAGGACGTACATTAGAGGAGGGTGGAGTGAATAAATGTGCATAGTGTGCTTGGTGAGTTGTGAGACGGGGGATGGGGCTCCTAGGATGTGACTCAGACTCCCTGTCAAAACTAGCGGGGAGGGGACCTGATGAGAAAAGGAATAGGACGGAGGAGAGCAGGGGTGGAGTGGGGGAAAGAAAACCCGGCCCCTCTTACACCACCCCGGCTCTTCAGCATTCAGCGTCAGCAAAACCCTAATGTGATCAAGATGGAAGTTGTCTCTGGACTTTTCACTGCTTCCCGGCTTTCTGCCTGCCTTTGGGGGCTTCGCTGCCTGTCCAACAGTTTTAGAAAGAAGATACTGACCAGAGTCTAGAAAATGAGTTGCAGGAACTCAGACTGAGGACTGCTCGCCACATAAACCTACGCACGTCAAGTGACTTGGACAGAGCAGGATTCATATTTCCCAAACGTGGACAGATTGGTGGACTTAATGGATGAATGAAAAGGCTGCTTGCAAAACATCTCCGGATAACTGTACTCGAAGCAAAAACTGGATCTACAACCTGTTTGTTGGATTATATATTCAGCTGCGGGAATATACTGTCAAACACTGTCGTGTGTCAGTGGAGACTTTACAAGAAGTAAACATTATTTCTCCACCATAAACTATCTGAAATGTGTTGAGATGTCTGCTTGGTTGTCAGATGTTGGTTTGCGAGCACGGAGAAGGAGTGACTGCTTTGGGACGGTTTTTGTAATTTACCTTACTTTACTAATACCAGGTACAGGTTCATGCCAAAGGCTGCAGATGCCAGTTGGGACCATCCAGCTCTACGTCTGAAAAGGAAAGCTGCAAAAGTAGGGAACCCCTCAAACATGCCCAAGATTTCTACTCTTAGTGAAGAACATAATGTGCACATTTATATACATACATACTGTATTGACAATCAGAAAGAATGAAACTGTTTTGAAATCCTATGACATGAGATTGTAGTGTTTTGTAAAGTACATTGCAGGAGGAATATCAGAGGTTTTCTGTCAATTAATTTAATTTATCATGAAGTACAGCACCTATAGCTTGAATAAAGTACATCTTGTTCATCGGTTCCCTTTGTTCTTTTAACTCTGTACATACAGAGCGAGAACAACGGGGGGAGAGGCACAGTGTGACTGTATAATGTGTTAGATCTTAGTTTGATTCATGTGATAAGAGCCACAGTGTGTATTACAATAATGTTGGATTGAAGACAACCAGCTGTTGAAGGGCACTGAGTGTCATTTACTGCCTCAGTTCCCTTCAGTTACGCCATTCTCATTTTTGTGGGTGTATGGGTAGGTGCAGAATGACAGTTAACACACACCCAGAAATCAGAACAGCTTTCGCACAGTTGAAGCCGTGCAAATCTGACAAACTGGTCTGTTACAGTTTGCTGTTTAAAAGTGTTAGAAAGTAAGTTGTCTTTATTCCTGGAGGATTTCTAAACACTTAAAGCAAAAACAACTGTTACAGATGAAGGTCATTTAGTGTAGCTGGTAAGCTGTTATGTGAAATTTGGAAGAGTGCTGCTTGCAAAGATATCAGTTTCCCATGTTAGATTAGCATAACAGGGGTTCCTGACATCTTACACCGATCCAGCTGAGTTTATACTTTCCAGGACATTGTGAACGCAGAGTAATTACAACCCTCTTGAACCTCCACTCACTACTCCCCAGCTGTTTACTTGAGAAGTGAAGCATTATTTACCATATTGTCATCTGCACATGCCGTCACTGCAAACCCTTAACTGCCTGTTTCTCATCCACATTTCTCTTCTCTGTTGTAGCATAGCTGACTCTCCAGTTTGACCTGGCATCAAAAGCATATCTATGGGATAGCAGTGGCTGTCCACCATGCCGGTAGCCATACGGAAAAGAAGTTGGGAGGAGCATGTGACTCATCCATCAGGATTACAGTACAGCTATGATGATCTGGACCTGGTCTGCTGTCATGGGGTTGACAGCGAGGGGCTTTGGATGGGCTCAGGGGCCTCCAAACAAGGCAGACGGACGAGGTGTGCCTCTATGCCTGAGGGCTGCCACCAACTGCCCACAGATGACACGGTTCGGATAGTTGAGGGGACAGCTTCAGTTGTGAGCAATGATATGGAATCAAAATGCTTGAAGCTCATGAAAAACAGTGAAAAAGTTGCACTGGATTTCCAGGAGTCAGTTCATAGCTCTCATGAGTTGGTGGGTGTTGACGCTCCCCAAAGGGCCTCTGAATCAGAGCATCTCGAAACCACAAACGCAGGGAATTCTGGACAGTTTTCCTGTAACCCAAATAGCATATCTAGCGCAAATATTTCTTGTGCAACTGATAGCAGCAGCAATAGTGAGAAAACTATTGATGATGAAAGTGACGCTGGCACGGAAAGCAGCCAGAGTCACGACATCTGCATTGACGATAATGTCTTTAAAACTCCACATATCTCTGGGGAACAGCAACAATACTTCTCTATCTCGTCAAACAATGAGCCTCCGTTGTCTGAATCTACGGGTGAGCAGCCTGGCAAATGTCCAAACCATCAGGAGACAAAGGAGAGCCATACAGAGGGTTGCAGCAGACCTCCTGAAATCTCTGAGGTCACATTAAACCGGTCCTCTGCTGGTGAACTGGAACCTCAAACTGACCTTCCAGATGTTGAGCAAAGAAACATTTCCACCTCCGACCAAGCAAGTGTCCCCGTTGGTGCGCTGCACGGTTCAGCTAATATGATGGAGGGTGGTACTGCGATGGCACCGGCGGATAAAACCGAGGAACCAGCTTTGACTTTAGTGGTAGATGGAGACTGTGACAAAGGAATAGGAGAAAGTTGGAGCAAAGACTCTGCTGACAAGCTGGATGGATTGAAGGACTCTGAAACTCTAAATGAAAATACAGGACTTAACGATCACTCAAGAGACATTCAAGGAGAAAAGCAGGATCATGAAGGCTCTACTGGAGTACTGGATCAGAGTCAGACATTGTTGGAACAGCAAAATGTTGAAATGACAGCAATGAACAGGCCTGAGGGAGAGGAAAATGCACACGCAGGAGGCAGCGAGAAAGCAGCACATGTTAGTCATTGTGCAATTGAGTCATCTGATATTAGTGCCAAAACTCAGTATTGCTCTTTGATGGCAAACGGTAACGTGTCATCTGAACAACCCAATGCTGGATATTTAGAAAGAGACGTGACACAGACAAACGCTGCTCAACATGCAGATCAGAATGTGAAAACTTCTATAAGTCAGCCAATGGATAATATTGATCAAAGCTTATCACCCCCAGAGTTGACTGTTTTGGAGGATGCAGCTATATCTCATCAGTTAGAAAATAGCTGTTCAAAACTGGACACTATCCCGGAGGTCAGCCTGATTGAGGCAGATGACACGTCTGTAGTCCATCCTCAAAAGAAGACTGATGTTAATATTGCCAAAAATCCAGCAGTTCAGGACTCCCATTTGGACGATAAACATGAGGCCAGTGAGCAACACACGCACAACCTGCCGCCGTCCTCTACAGAGGTGGATGAGGGACTCCATGGCAACCGAGCCTCTGGCCTGGGCTGCTTTAGTGAGTCACCTGCCTCTGAGGTGGCAGATGGTCACAGCGAACACCACAGGCCAGGAGCCACTGTTTCTAGAATGGAGGAGTCGGATGAGGCCGTGCACTCAGTCATTTACAGCAACACACAACTGGCCAGTGCTGCTGTAGACGGAACAAATGAGGCTGGAGATCAGAAGGAGGACAACGTGGTCAAAGTGCGCATGAGAAAGGTAAGACAGAATATAATATAGATGTAGACAGATAAGTTCATTTAGTTGATTCTGGCACTGTAGCACCTCAAATGAACCTCTTCTTCTTCTTCTTCTTTTTTTAAACGAACAGTCACTTACTGGGCATAAATGGCACAGGAATAATTTTTGTCCCACACTCTGGCAAGTGTCTTGGAAAACAATGACTTCACTCTCACATGCTTACAGATCTGTGAGTGGGGGGATCTGTGAAATGTTTCACTCTTTCCCAACCGCCCATTGCAAAACAAGGTCCTATAAGGGCATGGAGTCTATGAACGCAGAGGAGGTTGGAAGCTCAAGTGATTGGGTGAAGTGCTTAAACGGCTTTCTGTGTCAAATAGTCTATGTTGTGCTATTTACGTAGTCTTAGTAGAGTAAAGCATCAAAAACCTAATATGCAGGGATTTGTGCTCATTGGAGAAAAGCAAAGGTCAGAGAATTGGTGTTATTCACTATTAGTAAATGCAGTGTTATTCCTTAAGGTATTTACAATGCAGGGCCCATTAAGCCTGCATGTTGTTTGGACAAGTACCATATTGTGAGAATTTGAATTCTCCTGCTACAATCTAGTTGGAGTCTATCGCCCCCTTGTACACAGTGAACCAAAAGAGTTATCTCAAATTAATTATATATACATTGAAGTAATGATTTATAACACTGTATAAGATGTTTGTTTGTTTTTTTGGTTTTTTTTGGCTGTATGAGAATATTTTCAGTGTTTATTAATATACTGTTAAAAATCTCTGTGCAGGGGTGCCATCAGAAAGAGTTGAAGATAAACAAAATTTAAATATATAAATATACTTAACATTTGCAATTTTAGAGAAGGTTCTGAGGGCAAAAATATAATGAACGCTTGTATTTGTGTTGTTACATAAAAATCCTTTGGGTAAAAAAAAAATCTCGATTTAATTCAGTCAACGATCACTGTGATTCTTTTCTCTGTATATGACCTTAAAATAAAAAACAGCGTGTTTAAGTGGGATATAATGTCATTAACTGTGTAGTATGCTACACTGGAGTATACAATGTGATTGTTAATAGTGGCTTGCTGGTCAAAGTGGTCTGTAATTGGATGGCCATGGTTTATGTGATGTGACAAGACACTGCATTAGTGATGACTTGTGGTAGTATTTGGTGACATTGGGTGGTAAACAGTGTATTTAACTTTTTCACTATGGTTGCTCGAGTTACACAGATCATGTGTACTGCAAAGTTGCTAGTACAGTTCACCACAACCCCATTTTAGAATTAAAGACAGGCATATAATAAAATACAGGCTGTTTATCTTTGAATGGGAAAGCTAAAATCAGCTGGTGCTGGGGGCTTTATGCATCATACACTCAAAAGTCTACGTTGTATCATGTTGTGTTATAATGTAATCCGTAAGGTTTTTAGTTATTATCATTGTATTATTTCCATATAAAGGGCGTAGAAACTTTGTTCTCCTCTCTCAGTCGTGAATGTTGTTGACATCACTCCATAAGCTGCCAAAACCAAGAGGTCACAGTCCAGTGTAGGGACATGGAAAACAAGTCCCACATTTTCCCCTAGCTCTAGTTTCAATCGTAGGATGACTTGAAATACCCCAGAAAAGCTGGGTCTTTGGAGCACAAGCCATAAAAAGTGGAAGGCGCCAAGGCAATCCATCTACCATATGGTAATGACTTCCCACTTCACTGACAGCACCAATGTGTTTTCACCATGGTCTGTATTTATGTACATTATGTAGTCAATTAACTGCAGAAACTGTGCTACAGAAGGTCACAATGACAAAAAAGAAATTACACAGTGAAAATAAACATTATTATGTTCTAATGGAGGTAACGTCCAATGTTGAATATCATGGAGAGAATTACAGCACTTACATTATTATCTGTTGTTAGATAATGGCCACAGCAACCTGGAACAATCTCTGAGAAGATATTGAACTAACTAATGATTATATCCCCAGTGGATCATGTTGTTGTTGCAGATTGACTTTGTAAAATGAACCCATCTGGTTTGCATAATGGCTTGAGATTAACCTGATATTGGGCTTTGTTACTGTGTTTATTTGTTTTAGCAACAAGGCCTTATCCTGACCCCAGGGCCAAACTGGCTCTACAGCCATTTATCTGGCAGCAGACGACTTGGCAACATCACCCTCACTGTTCTCTCTTTGTCTTTTTCTGATTTCTGTTTGGATTTATTAATTAAATGTATCTCAAACTGATTGTATGCACAGTGTTTTGATAATATAAAACACAGTGTTTAGTTCAGCAGAGAACGAGACATTGTTTAATGTACAGCTCGGGGAAATGGGATAAAGACTGGGTGTAAGAGGGGGTTTGAAAATAGAGCAAGGGGACAGGATCTAAGAGTTCAAACAGTGTGGGAACCATCTCCCATCTCAAAAAACAGGAAGTTGAGAGGAATGTAAGAGAAACCTCAAAAATGGCAAAGACAGAAAAGAAACCTTCTGAGAACACTCAAACCACCAGAATGGCCCTAAAAAACATTGCCTCTCTGAGCTGACTGAAGTTGCACTGCACTTGTTTTTTACTCTGCCGTTCTGTGGTTGTTATTGCCATCCCGAGCCAGATGCTTTTGTTCATTCAGTAAGGCCTCGTAAAGATGTCATTGTTTTACCACGGTACAATGTTTCATTGTGATACTTTGCCAAGGAGACAGAACGTAACGATGCGCGCTGCCACTAGCTAGGAATGCCAGTGAATGCATCAATGTGAAACGCATTTCCATGGCACACATGGCCCACAGTGTCCATTTGCTCTCTCAGCAAACCCAATAGGAACTGCTTTTGACAGGCTAATTGGTCACTAACTGGAAAATAAATGTAAGCGCAAGTCATAAGATGTTGTTAGGGATGGAGCTGGAAGCCAGGGGCAGGGCTGAGGCTACAGCCTGTTTACTCTGACTGTATCCAGGATCCATAAGACTGGCAACCCCACACTTATTACTCACATTTCATTTTATATGAATTTTGTCATCCTCACACACCCATTGTAAAGTTAATTTAACAGGATTAAGACACACTAACCACGTCAATATTTGTGTTTATGTGTGTTAAACACTGTATCTTGCAGTGAGATTTCTCTTTAAGGTGTCACACCTAGGAACACACACATCACAATAAAACCAACCTTACATCCACATGTTGACATGCCTTTGTTGCCTTGCACAAACATACAATCACAGCGGCTGCGTGTCTCATGAGCTCACCCTCATTAAGTGTTTAACTAGGTCTGTTAGTGGGGATTGTAACAAGGGACTAATGGGTAAACTGTGAAATTTCTTGGTGTTCTTCTCAGGGGAGAAACTCAGACAGGGAGCCACACCCGGTGCCAAGATAAAAGACAGACAGAAGGAAATGAAAACATACTAAGTTAAGCACTGCAGAAAGGAATTTTACAAGTCTTTTACCCTTCCAATGAGGGCTTGTATTGCAAGAAACAAAACAGGACTGAGGGATAGCAGAGGACAGACTGGTGGGTGGAGTGTGAAGCTGGGCTGAATTGAGTGTCATTCAGCTTGTCTTACTAGAGTCAAACCACCTGAGGTCAGTGTGAGACTTGTTATCCCAGGCTAGCGAAATGAACACTACACATTAGAGGACTAAAGGAGGACTAAATCTTTAAAGTCATGGTGGAGATGATACAAAAGGGACAAACACTGAATGTATATGGTGTGTAGAGCAAGATCTTGAGAAACAGAGGGAAAAGTGGAAGTGTGAATGGAGTTGATTTGGCATTATTTATTTGGAGATGTCACAAATTAATATTAAATGTAAATTTATTGGTATTTCAAATATAAAGATGTTTAATGTGAATCAAGACATGAATCCATCTAAAAACAATAGGATGGATTGGAACAGCTAATTATTTGCTGCAATCAGGCAAGACACTGATACATCGATACAATGCATGATCTACAAGAGTGTTTTATTTTTGTTAGTGATTAAATTATAGAGATTGTTACAGGAAATGGTAGTAATCTTCCATAAAACACATATCTGAACAAATAATCAAGAAAAGCAGCTACTGTAGCCTTGATATTTTTGACAAATCATAACCTGAATTGGAAAGACGACAAATTGAGGTGATCTGAGATACTGACTTATGTTGCTCTCTTTTTAAAGTTAGAGTCAGTCAGCTCCATACTCGTTTAATCTGGTCTCACATACATTTTCCTTGATGTTAGAAATAACAATACAGTACTGTTGGCTTTTCTCATTTCTAGTGGTACAGTTTGGTTCATCCTCTGATCACTGATGGTAGACATTAAAAGAAAAAAAACTGTCCCTAGCGGGGTCATATTTAAATAAATATAATGCGCAGTAGTTTGTTTGAATACTTAGATCAACTTTTTGCAATGACTGAATTTTTCTTCACTGATCTTTCTCCTTGTCTCTATCCAGCGTGATCATGCTCGTCTGGACTCAATGGTGCTGCTGCTGATGAAGCTCGACCAGCTGGACCAGGAAATTGACAATGCGCTCAGTGCCACCTCGTCCATGGACAGCACCCCCACCCTGCATCGACGACATCTCCTGGTACACACAGCTTTGTCACCTTGATGAGTGTTTTGGGTGTGGCACTGCTCTTCCTCTTAATGCTCAGAGCAGTGGACCTATAAATTAACTTTATCCATTCATTTTTTTTTATGTATAATATGTGGTGTACTCTATATGCTTATAGGCAAAGAGCATTATAATTCATCTGCCAGTTATCAACTGCAATATGCTTTGGATCTAGGAATGTATGTTGTTCATAACTAAAATATACTGAAATAATGAGAAAATACAGTGTTCTTCTGAATGGCTTCATTGTTATATTTGTTTTTTCCTCGTGCAGGAGGATTTAGGATCTTTGCCAGCAGCATCACAAACCACCCAGCTGCCACATGTTGCTGCTGCGCTTTCCTCAGAGTCTACAACAGCCCTTGGAGCAAAACCAAAGAGTGGGGTAAGACAACTGCTCCATATCGGTGATCACATTTTACGGTTCACAGAGAATTCTTCTTCAAACAATGCACTGGAGAAAGAACACCATGATGGCAAGATGTCCTGCCAACAGTAATGTTTGCCCAAGTCTTTATTGCAATGCTAGTCACATTCACTAACATGGGCAGAGATGAAACATCTTCCTTTGCTCCAAGCCCATATTAATATGTGCAGCACACACAGCAGTTAAGCCAAAAGAAGGTGTTTACTCTAGTCTGTGAACAGTGTGTGTTATTTAAGTATTTCTCTCTCTACTTGATCATACATATACTTATATCTGATAATAAAGGTTATAAAGAAACATATAGGATAATATGTATCATCCCTTTTACCTTTCACCTGTACATAGAAGCAGTGGTGCCAAATGTAGTACTTGTTGCAGCCTTTTGAGAGACCACCAGAGTGAAATATTACTGTTGAGCCCTGTACAATTAACAAGACACAGATAATAGATAATATTGATAGAAGCAGAGGAACTTGGAAACTGGAAGGTGGAAACTCACTGTAAGAAATTATCGGTGTTGTTTTAATGTTGTATGATTTTTACTTTCTTTCTCTACTCCTGTATTGTTTTTTTTGTGTGATATGCACACACACACACACACACACATAGTGAATCTCTCATTGTAGGAATGCTCCTCAGCTCTTAGGGCTTAGCCATGCAGACGTTAAAACTCTATAATTAGCTGGTTCCAAAGATCTAGACCCCCTTCACCCCAACAAAGGGGTCAGAAGGGGGGTCTTGAAGGTGAAAAGCCGGGGCA
>OOFC01003748.1:32880-52081 GCA_900323345.1 Pseudochromis fuscus | reverse complement strand
GTCAGTGTCTCTGAGATCTGCTGCATTTTTGTAGTAAAATGCAATTACCGTATTTTCCGGACTATAAGCAGCTACTTTTTTCCGACGCTTTGAACTTAACCACCGGTGTTTCTCATGTATCGGCGGCACGAAGCTCGTTGGCCTTTTACAAGCTAGCAAGCTCCATGCCGCCGATACATTTAGCGTCGTCACATCAGACCCGGTCAGAGTGGACCACATGAAACTGTTAGAATAAATTCAATATAGCGGTTCATAGACAGGTGCGCTCAATAGTCCGGAAAATACGGTAAATTAGCTGCCTGGGTTTAGGAGTTTGCATGTCCTCCCTGTGCATGGTGGGTTTTCTCCAGGTCCTCAGGTTTTCTCTCACAGTCCAAAGATGTGATTGTTTGGCGAATCAATCAGTCTAAGTTGACCCCAGGTGTGAGTGTGGATGTTGTGTGTTAGCCCTGTGAGAGACTGGAGACCTGTCCAGGGTGTACCACCGCCTCTGGCCCTTCACCAGCTGGGATAGGCCCCAGCAGAACCTCGCGACCCAGCTGGATGAGCTGGTATAGGAGGATGAATGAATGAGAGCAAATAGTTGTCACAGAGCTTTATTTCCTTTGATTAAAAAGTCTTTCAAATGAACACAGTACATATAAAGTGACAATGAAAGTGAAGGGGGCCACAGAACAGGCCGTCCTTCTCAACAAGGCCACAAAAACAACATCATAGCCGCTTGTTAACGCTCAACTTCCCTCCAACACACACACATTCACACACACACACACACTCTCACTCACCACGTTACACAAGTTCAAATCCTCCCAAAATCTGTCTGGGGACATTATGATGCATTGAAATGTAAAATTCTGCTACACAAGTAAACACAAAGTCACTGAACAGCACACACACTGCTGTCGTCCTCACACTGTTCATGTGCTGGGATGAAACCTGAAGACGACGCGTTAGCCTCTCGTGGAAATAAAGATGTTCGGGTCAATTTCAAACACACTGCAGCGCAGCGTCGGGCCGGCTGCAGCGCCACATCACCGTGTGGTCATCTTTTTATTCTTATTCGTTTGTTTTAATGGAGAGACGAGTTGGCACATGAAGGCAGATCCTGTCACAGGACCATAAATATAATAAGACCGTGAAAAGTTATCAGATTGATACTGAAATACTTTTGACATAATACAAACTTAATGGTATCAATTCTAGTTTTAATTCTAGTTCTCATCTAATTAAAAACTCCCAAATTAAAGGTTAAACAGGAAAAGATGTGACAGAGTGTTTAAGTGTCATCCATCATAAAAACTCAACTGACCACGACAGCGTTTTAGAACCAATGTAGGTAAAAAACATTAAACACACAGCCAGAGAAAAGTGGTATTTCAGAGAGATTAATGTGATGATCTGTTTGTGTTGTGTCCTGCTGCACAACAAACCAGCAACATCTTCATCTGTCTGTTGTGCTGCAGCTCAGCTCATCCTAATCAGTCGTTTTCCTCTGAATCATCAGGTTAAAGTCAGGACACTACAGATATGATTTAAGACTAAAATCATCAGGATTTCCTCATTGCTAAATCCCATTTCAGTAGTAGAATAATAATAAAGTTTGATTTTATTAGGTCACCCACTGCAGGTGGAGGACACATTTTTTAAACCTACATTAGGCCCAATAATGATCCCGTCATTTCCTGACTGTGTAAAGCACTTAAAGTGATCTGTAGTTGAACTGACCTGACTGATGCACCACTTACATCCATCTAAACTCAGAAGTGACTCCTCCTAATATTTCTGAAGACTCTCCAAAACTCCAGCTTTTAACTTGAAGGAGCTTTAAGATGTTTTCACAGAATAAGTCCAGTTATTATTATGTCCTGCATTTGCAAAACATTTTGGGATCTGATTCAGTTTTGCAATTTTAAGTTTGTTTATTTGTGAGACACTGCTTTGGGATTGTTTTGTCTTTTTGGAAACTATCATGTTTTTTGAGGCCGGTGGCTGATCTTTGATTAACGAGCGTTCATGACACACGTGGACGGACGGGGGGTAAAGTCTGTCCGGTCATCTGCAGGTAAACAACGTGTCAGTCAGCGGCCTCGCACTGAAATCACCAGGAAACCATTCACTTTATAACACAGTAAACACTCTGTCACTGCCTTTGGTGAGATGGAAACACACACTCACTGGCACACGCACACACACACACAGGTAGCACGGCAGCTGGTCCGTGCAGGTGGAGGTAACCCCAGGCAAGAGGAGGAGGAGGAGGGAGGAGGGAGGAGAAGCTTCATCCTCCTCAGCTCCTGATGAGCGTCAGAAACTCATCGCGGGTTTTTGGATCTTCCCTGAAAACTCCCAACATGGTGCTGGTGACGGTTTTACTGTTCATCTTCTGAACGCCTCGCATCACCATACACATGTGACTGCATAGAGGAGCAGAGGGGAGAGTAATGAACGACACTGAAGTGAAGCAAAGTACAACAAAAACTAAAGGAAAGGATGTGACTGAATGAGTATTATTGAATTCATCTGTTGCACAAAGCTGTTTAGTTCTTGACAATCTTAAGATTACTTTGTGATTACCTGTTTATACTGTTTAAAAATAATAAATTATGATGAAAACAATATATCAAGTGCAATAAAACAGTTTCCACTAAAGATCTGTTTGGGAAGTTTCTGCATCAGAAACACAGGTTTTGTTAAACAGCCCAAAAGTAGATGATTGAAACAATATAGAGAAAAAGAAGAGTACAAAAAAAGTTTGAAGAAAAATGGTGAAGAAACATGAAGTGTGCATGAGAGCAGATATGTTCTCCTTCATGGTTTGTTGTGTTTTTGGGAGAT
Organism: Pseudochromis fuscus; assembly: GCA_900323345.1. Classification (NCBI taxonomy): domain Eukaryota; kingdom Metazoa; phylum Chordata; class Actinopteri; family Pseudochromidae; genus Pseudochromis; species Pseudochromis fuscus. The sequence goes on along the minus strand of OOFC01003748.1, from coordinate 49,246 downwards.
ACGTACGTTGCCTCAATGACGACTCCGACCCCGGTGGGCTGCAGGGCTTCAGTAATCGCCACGGCGATCTGTTTGGTCAGTCTCTCCTGAACTGTGGACGCACACGACAAACAAACAAACGGTCAGCGATCAAGGGCAGTCCTGGAGAAAGTAGTCAGATCATTCACAATAAAAGTACCAGTATCACGATGTAAAAATACTGCAATACAAAAATACAGAAGTTCTACATCAGTACAAAGTAATGTGAGTACAATGTAATGAATGATCATCAATACTAATGCATCAGTGTGTTTACGAGATACATCTGAGCAGCTGTGAGGTGATTTTTGTTTTAATGTGAAACACCAGATACACTCTGTCTTATGACTCAGACTCAGCTCAAACATTTGTATTCACCGGTTTAATATTTGATTTAAAATTTGTTTTAATCAACCACATATGTTTTTATGTAAAATCTAAACTCCAGGTGACAGATAAAAAGGTAGAATTCAACATTTCACTCTGAAATGTACAAACAAGTTTCTTTGGTACCTTGTAGTCGACGGCTGTATATTTCAACAATCCTGAAGGAGGAGAGGGAGAAACATTAATGCATCGCTTGATGTGTTCAATTCAAAATAAATAGAAAACTGATTAGTGAGGAGGAGAAAAAATATACGGTTCACAAATTAAATGAAATGTGTTGAAGGGGATTTTCAACAACCTGGCAACCCAAAGATTTTTCCTCAATGATGGCTGATCTACAAATAATTAGCAAATTACTAATAAATTCATTCATTGCAGCATTAAAAATAGTAGGTACCTAAAAACTAACACAGTAGTAAACACAGTATTACAGAAAACTTAAGAGTACACGAATAAATAAAAGCACAATAATAAAGCATGATGCACGTCAGGTGAAACAATGGCAGATGAAGTTCTGCTCATATGTTAATTCTCCCACAGTAGAAACACTCCTAAAGTATTATCTAGTTTTGAAAACTCACTGATGAACAAACAACTTTGCCTTTAAGCTTTGAAATGAGTCTGTGACTGAATGAACTAACATTTACCATCTTTTTAAATGTTAACCTGTGTCACATCTTGTAACAATAACCCCAGGTCTACTGTAGAGTCACCACAACAACCCTCATTCAAACAGATGCAGTAAAGAAAAAAAAAAAATAATCTTGAATGAGGTGCAGCTCCTGCAGATCTGTAGAAATGACCTGAAGTCTTCACCTTCAACCTGTTGCTCTCTGTGAGGAAAACCACTTCGGACAAACCTGACCTCAGTCACCCCTGAGAAAATGTCACCAGACCAAACAGCGGGCACGAGGACGAGCAGAGGACGATGTACATTCAAAAAAGAAGCAGGAGAAGAAGCTGCAGCTCAAACCTCTGATGCTCTGCTGTAAAAAATCATCACATCAAAAACCAGGGAGCACTCTGAGAACTTCTGCCACGGTATAATCCAGCTGTACTGATGCTGTGGACTGAACGCTGCTGCCCTCTGGTGGTGAAATAGCAACACAATCCTGTTTCAACATTCACTCATTGTAACAAAAGGATTTGGAGTTCACGATCTTTTTCAGACAGGATCACATCCTCTGATGTTGCCTAAAACCAAGTATTCTTTGGGTAACACCATAGACTAAATACAATCAATGAAGCTAATGTGACATCACACACATCACACATTGGTTTCTGGACTCTGTTTTGAACCCAGGAATCAGCATTTGAATGTCAACATTAATCATCTGAAAAGAAGGCATCCTAAACAGAACAATGAGCACCAGGCGGCTAAAGCTAAAAAGCTGCGGCTACAACAGCAGCGGCCGGTGCTACTTCTCCCAAGCAGCAAACGGTAACAGAAACATTTACAAAACTCACTCCCTACGACCGAGGCAGCAAACAGTGGCTAGGCTAACAGGCTAACAGGCTAACAGCTGTGGTGACGTTCGACTGGTGACAGTTTTATGTCCTATACAAACAGCAGAAGAAGTGGGATTTAATAAAATGCTAAAAGTTTTGGATCCACGCTGCAAGTTGCCCTGTATTACACTATATTTGCAGCTGATTGTGAGTTTTCAATTTTTAGGATTTATATTATTTTATTCTATTTGTTCAATGTCATATTTTTTTTAAACTAAAGTTCACGTGTGCTCTGTTTTCTTTTGCTTTATTAGACAAGTCACGATTTAAAATGTATATAATTGCACTTAAATATGTTTACAATTTTGATTTATTTTGATTGAAGTTACTTGAAAAGCTTTACTGCCACTTTTGTAATTGTTTTACTGAGGAGTTTCGTTGCATTTTTATCATTTCTAGTGTGAGTTTGCAATATAAGTTATAACTGTGTTGATTTTCCCTATTTTGAATAAATTAATTTATTCATTCAATGTTTCTCTTCTTTAGTATGTAATTTAAGTTATATTAGTCTTTAAAAAAAAAGAGAAAGAAATTGTGATAAAATCAAAATCGTGATTATATAATTAAAAAATCGTGATATTCTATTTTTGCCATATCGCCCACCCCTACACTGACGCACCATCTTACATGAAATGTGAATGGTTCTGTTGTTTTCACAGTGAGTGTGTATGTCCAGTACTGGGTCAGTACGAGGTGTTACCACGATAAGCCTGAAGGTATTGGGGTCAGTGGGATCAGATTCTACACACAAGTTTTAATAATCCTCTTAAACACACACGCAAACATCCACATGCGCACACACCCCTGTATTTACTCACCTGGCCAGCTTGCTGAGGCCCAGAACTCTCTTGTTGGGGAGGTAACCGATGTGAACCTGCACAGAGGTGGAAAATGAACAAAGTTAACAACCCAGTTCTTGCTGTGGCAGACCACTCCGCTCAGGTAAAATGTTCATCTTTTTAAAAAAAAACACTTTAAACTGTTTCAATGGTTATTTCCAGAATCCTCAAAGACTTTTCCATCTTCACGTTACCTTTACCTGAAACTCATGCTTTAAAACAACAACTTGTAATGTAAAGACTTATGTCAAACTGGAAGCAACTGCCACACATTGCATCCAGATTACTTGTAAGAAGAGTTGAACCCTCCTGTTTTCCTCAATCAATACAGAAAATCACTATGTTCAAGATTGTTATTGGAGTTTTGTTGCTCCCTAAATATCCCATTATACATCTCCCTTACACCCCAGAACACCTGGTACTACCTACTAAGTAACTAAAAACACATATCGCATAAAATCTCATTGATTGACCTAAAATCTTATAAAAAAAAGGTTTAAATTATTTCTAACTACATTTGTTTTATTATTTATAGGTGCAACAAAGTGTGTACAGGAATTGAAAACATATTTTCATGTTAATGTTATGTTCATGTCGCTCCTACATTTACAAAAAGTCTTGAAATATTAAACAAATAAAATGATATTTTTTGAGACATTAAACATTAAAAAAGAGAAATTAGGAACATCTATTAACACTAAACTCTTACCCCAATTTTGTTGACTGGTGGTACGAGGTGAAACTAGACAGCAGACATAAGTCCAGTTATTGATCACTGAAAGGTTTAGTCTGAATCACATCTGGATTTCAAACCAATGTAACAATGAATCTGAAACCGACTTTCCTACATTTTATTTATTCGTAATGTAGATTGTTTACATGTTGATGTTTGATTGTATGTGGAAGTTGTCATGGAAGTGATAACTCTTTTTTAACCATTAACTTTTCCAACCATCTGGATGAAATGAATATTGTCTGAGGTGAAATAAGATTTTTAACCCGTTTTAATAAGTTGTGATTTATTATTTAAAAGTGTGTCTCATCTCGATTCAAAAGCAGAAGTGCAACTTTGGAAAGACATGAAAAAAGTTTTATCGTGCAAATATTTTTGAATGATTCATTCAAACAAGAAGTTTTACATTTTCAGAGTTTCTCAGTGTCAGTGTTGAATCATTCTTGCAGAATAAAGGCGGCAGTGGCTCAGTGGGTTGGGACTTGGGTTGCCGGTTCAAGTCCTAGCCTGGACAAAAATACAGAGTGTAGACTGGTGGCTGGAGAGGGGCTAGTCCATCTCCAGGCTGAGGTGCCTTTGAGCAAGACCCCCCTCACCTGCTGCAGGTGTGCTGGATAAATGGCAATTTTTCAGATAATTTAAACCAAAAATCAAAAAATGTCCTGTTTTTGGGTTCATGTCATTATCCTGTCTGCTCGAGTGAATCCCGATGTTAGAACCTTTAAACAAAACATCAAATATGGATCGACTGCCCAGATCTGTTGGAAGTGCAACCATCTCTATTCAGTTTTCCATTTTCCTTCACTGATGTTTAAATACATCAAGAAATAAAACTCATGTTTGTTCAAATCTGTGGCTTAAAGTGTTAAACACAGTCTGTGGATTCAGATGCAAACGACAGAAACCAAAAGGTGAAGACGAGAGCAGAGCAGGTGGACAAAGACGAGGAGGAAGAGGACGAGATGGAGTCATCATCATTGCTGTGGATTGCCGAGGGCTCCAATTCTCTTACACACTAACACACACACTCCACTCAAATGTCAAACGCAATTTGTTGACAAGACGAGAGAAAGGGCAGCGGCAACAAGCGTGCAAAGATCTCCTCTTCTTCGTTTCATCCTTGTTCTCCTGCTGCAGCCGCCTGATAGACCCACATCAAAACTTTCCACTTATCTGCTCACGTTATTCATATTTACTGATATTTACTGGCACATGCTGTGAGTGACAATGAGGTGACAGCAGCCGAGTGCAAAACAGAGCATGTTACACTGTAAAGTGATTTTTATTCTGTCACTTTCTTAACAACTGTTTTGAATTTCTGTTTTAATGATTGCTTCAGCTGCCTGTGTTGTGTTTATTTTTGATTTTCAATCGAATTTTTCATTTCCTTGATTTTATCATTAGCAGCAAAAAACATATCAACCAGGGCTCAAAAGTGAGGCAAAATAGTGCAGTACCACTGATGGCCACTAGATGCTGGTTCCAAAAAAACTCTCCAACTGACTTCAATTTAAAAATACTTTTTTTTTAAACCAAATTTTTCCCACAAATCATTCTGATGTCATTAGCTAAAGTCACCTCTTCTTCTCAATGATCTGGTCCATCTGATAATTTCATCATTAAGTAGATATCAGGCTTTAAAAAGAAGATTTATGGGTGTGGTTAGCTTGATTGACAGGTCTGATCTCCAATGAGACCACTGGTGAACTCCAGTCTCACACACTGAGCTTCAAAAAGAGGGATATTTAGAAACCCACCCTGTGGCCTGGAGCAGGCTCTTGGCAGTTACCATGGCCAAGAGTAAACCAGCGTCATGGTACTGATCTAGCCTGAAGTTACCTCACTAACCTCTAATCCTGAATCACAGTACAAACCGCTGAACTCGACTGTTAAACACATTGAACAGTATCCTCGGGTTCACACGTCAGACCCGCCTCCTCACTCGTCCCTTCAGCTCCAAAAAAAACAACATGGCCACTGATTATGAACTCCAGGCCTCAAACTGTGTGTCCTCCATTCTATTTACACTCTGTGATGTCTTAATGAATATTGGCTCAGAGGATGGGACGCTGTCTGAAAACAATCTTAGAAAATCTGTTACAGGGAAATGATTTAACAAGACAGAGCTGCTGTTTCACCACAGGGGGGCAACAGTGTTCAGTCCAACGGTACAGCTGGACCAGGCCCTGGTCTGGGTGCTGTCTCACGATGGCCGCCCCTGGTTTTACAGTTATTCTAACTACAGATGGAACCTTTATTTCAACCTCCAACCATGAACTGAATTTTGCAGCAATGTTAGTGTTTTCTCACACAGCCCACAACAAAGTCTTCATCTAATCTAACCCACAAACATCTCGTGCTGCAGCTTTTTACCTTGTTGAACCAGCCACCAAGCAAACACTGCTACTGTCAGTTTGAAGACGGGGTAGCTAACTAGCTGCTTGTAGCTGCAAATACTGATTTCATCCGTTTAGATGCTGCTGTTTGTCTCTTCACTTGCTGCCAACAGTATTTGTAGATTTGTAGGTAAAAGTACTGCATCTTTACCTTCTGTAAACCAGTGTGTCATGGCATCATTTGTGATAATGACAGACAAAACATAATGAGGCCGGGGATCAGTCATTCATGTGGATCCATTGTTTTGTAATTATAGGAGCATAAATTCAGTTACATTAGCAAACATAAATATTGGAGTTATACTTGTGTTCAAATTTTAATAGGTTTAGTTCATTCAGAAGAAATTTAAAAGTGTGTTTGCAATGTTTGGAGATTAATAACTTATTTATGTTGTGGTGTAATTCCTGGTTTTATTTGTCTTTGGTCCGTCTCACAAATGATTAATCAGGCTGCAGGACAGTGGAGTGCAGTTTGACCTCTTCCAGTCTCACGTTGTTCAAATTCACTACATGATCCAGTGAGTTATTTTTTAGGTCTGATTAAAGCATCAAGCTGAGGCTTCTCTTTTCAACCTCTTAGTGATTACCAATATTATGTTGGTAATCACTAACTCTTGTCATTGTATCGAGTTTAAAAGTTTGGTTTTCGTCATCCCAGCCTTAAATAGTCTGTTTCAACAGTAAATGCATCACAGCGAGGAAGTAATTATGACTGAACGAGACAGATGTTTGTTGCAGACGATTTATTTTTCCCTACAGATTTTCTCTGAACAGTTCATACGACAGCGTCTCTAAATAAATAACAGCCTGCAGGCAGCGGCGACCTGCACGCCGTCTGACCAACAATAAAGGAGGAGGGCTGAGAGCGGCTGCTGATGATGACGAGGGCGGCGGGGGGAGATCTGTGAGGTCTAGTGAGCGAACACACAGTGGAGGACATGTGGTTAAGTGTTGGTGTGATTCACGGCTGTCATCAGAACCTATTTACACCGGTGGAAGCGGATCAGCTGCCAGGCCCTATTGTCTTTAAACGACGCGCACCTGCAGGCGACAATGAAGGGATAAGAAAAAAACAAACGCAGAAAGAGGAGGAAGAGGCCGATCAGGGTTTAGTGGAGAGTAATGATGTCAGAGGAGGCGGAAAAACAGATCTCAGCTAATCTGATTGTTTCTCATGTTGTTCAGTCCTGCAGCCTCCAGACAGACGTCACACAGAAATCGGTTTAAGACTCACATCTGCTCACGTGTTCTGATGTTTGACCATTTATAGTCTTGTAAATTATGACAAAACAAAGCTAACTCATCTGCAAAGGACTAGCATGTTTATTTATCCTGTATGGGTCTCCTTCTGCCTGACTTTGCTTAACATACAAACATCACAGTACATCTATTTTATGTCTAGGAATGAATTACAACATTAAACACATGATTCTGTTTGAAGAGAGAGTCACTAAAATAACTTTTGTTAGAAGAAAATGTTTTTGTACATGTGGTGTAATTACCTTACCTTGTTTTCACCTGTTTGGTTTGTTTGCTCATTAGCAACATTAACTAAAAACTTACTGAACACAAGGGTTTTTTGGCAGATATGGTTTTACCCAACAAGATCTAAAGATGGGATCGAGTCTTGAAAAAAAAAATCTCAAAATCCCAGACCGGGGTGAAACACCAATATTGGGCTTTTATTTTGAAATGATTAATAGAAGCGCTGAGTTTGTATTTTGATCTCCTCTGGTCCTAGTCCCCCTGGAAGCATCAAAACAAGGCTTCACACTGAAACATGAAACTATCAGAGAAAATGAGAAATGAAGGATGGCTCACAGCAAGAAGGTTCTGGGTTCGAATCTCAGCTCAGGCCTTTCTGTGTAGAGTTTGCATGTTCTCCCTGTGCATGGTGGGTACTCTGGTTTATTCCCACAGTCCAAACAGATGCTGGTTTGGTGAATAGATGACTGTAAATTGCTCATATGTGCGAGTGAAGATGATTGTCTGTCTTTGAGTCTTAACCCTACAATGGACTGGCCACCTGTCCAGAGCGTACCCTGCCTCTGGCCTGTTTACAGCAGGGATAGGGTCTAACAAACCCCCATGATCCAACTGGATAAACGGGGACAGAAGATGAATAAATGGATGAATTAGAAATGAACCATCAGAGGTTCTACTTCACAATAAGAGCAGCTGACACTGAGGGATCAAAAAGCGACTCTGCAGGATGAAGCTTTTTCCTCAGTTTGACCTCGTCTTCACTGCTGTCTGCAGGACAGAAACATGCCTGCTAATGCTACCATTAGCTTCCAGTCCCTGAGCGGCTAACCATCTGTGTGTGTGCGGTCCACTCACTCTGCCGAAGATGGGCACCAGGTGATGTTCGCACATGGAGAACATGTCGATGTCTTTGACGATCACCATCTCATCGTGGTCTTCATCGAAGATGGCGTCGTTCAACACATCTGCAGAGAAAAATAAAAATTTTGTGAAACGGTTTTACTATTCATTTATATATGAATTCATCATTTCAGTCGTGTCAAACATGTCTAATGTTACATTTGAGGACAAGCAGGTGGAAACCAAACATCAGTCCCAGAGGACGTCCGGTTCACCTCGACCCCTCAGCTGCCGTGCTCTTTATCGTGGACTTCACCGTTGCTCTGGCAAACACCGCTGTCTAATTATAGCTCTGCTTCCATACGCTCCTTCCTGCTTTTGCTTTATTGCATTTTTCGGTTGCCAGGCGTTCAATAAACTGCTTTATCTGTTTGTGGCGACGCAGACGCCTCTCGCTCTCACCGCGGCAGTTTTTAATTTCCTGACTGATATCTGTTGGCGGGAGAGAGGAGGGGTGAGGTCACCGAAACAACAGATCACACCGACTTGTTGCTTCAGTTTCCACTGCTTATTCATGACTGTAAACAGGGCAGCAGGTAGTTAAAATACATTATGATGCATTTTGATTGACTCATCAGTAAACACATTTGAGTTTTATTTCTTGATCCCTTTTGGGACTTAACGAATTTCATTCTGCATGTCATGATTGAAAATGAAAACATTTGAATTGGAGTTTTTGGTACATTTTTGCCTTTCCACATAGACCTCACTTTTGAGACCCGGTTACTGTCTATATACAGTTTCAGAGCTTTCTCTCCACATCCTGTATTTATTTTATCTGTATCATGTTTTTTATAACCAACCAGACTTGAGCATTACCACCAGAAATCTTCAGTGTTGCAAAAAGCTCAAACGAAGATTTTTAAAAGGCAGATGCGCAGTGAAGGTTATTACCTCTGCCAAGGAGGTTATGTTTTTGTCGGCGTTTATCTGTTTGTCTGTCTGTCTGTCAGTTTGTCTGTCAGTCTGTCTGTGTTCAAGATAACTCAAAAACTTATGGACGGATTTTGATGAAATTTTCAGGATATGTTGGAAGTGGGAAAAGGAAGAACTGATTTCATTTTGGGGGTGATCCGCAACACCGTCTGGATCCAGGAATTTTTTGAAGGATTCTCCTCGCACAGTCTCTCCTCGAAGGCATCCATCTTGATACGCTAGCGCAGGCACAATGAAGTTGCTCGTGCAATCCACGCCCAGGCGATACACTCACATTTTTGGAGCTGTACGCGGACACCTTCGCGTCTGTCTGCTCGAGCGCTTCCTGACGTGTTCCATGACATTTACATGACGCGGACCCTCGTGCACCAACATGGACATGCAGACACGGAAAGTATCAAATGGCCTTAACAGTGCTTGGTGGAGGTCTGTGCTCTCAGAGTGCTTTTCTAGTTTCATTTAAAATCAATATTTCTTTTTGTACATATGTTCATCACAAAAAATGAAGACATAGAAAGACATCCCATGAGGTTCGTGGAAAACCGGGAAAGAAACTAAATATAAACAATAAACATACAGTCAACCTATACAAGTGATAAAATAAGTTGCAGATGTCCTACAGTGGATGCTGAGTAATGTGGGGGTGCAGGACTCTCCCCCTGAGGACAATGAATATCTTGCAGTAGATTTACAGTGAGGGGATTATTGCTGTCATTTTTAAAACAGCTTTTGAAAACTGAGACGTTAGGTGGCTACAAGAATCTCATCTATCTTTCGTCTGTTGGTTTAGATTTACAGGTTCTGGACACACTGGATTTTCAGCCTTATTGACCAAACAACAAGATGCTGGGTGCAGTTTGCCTTAAGGTTGTAATAGAGTGGTAATCCTGTTTCAAAGTTTTCCAATCAAAAACAAATTAAGAGTTAAAGCTGGACCCTGTAGCTGCAGATAATAGATATTTACTGATGTGGATACAGCAGCATCGCTAAAAATGATTTATCAACATCTTTTTTATTCAGAGGAAAACTAAACAGGAATTTCCATTAAGTTCCAGTAAGTTTCTCAACCTGCAGGTTTGTTAGAGTCTTCTGATTTTTTTCTTCCATCCTTTTAAGTCACAATTTATTTCCAATTTTTGAAAATTGGCAGCATTAAAATAATGATCAATTACACATCAGCCCTAATGAAAGGATGAACCATCTGTGGATTACTTTGAGACTAAAGAAGTTGACACTGGTGAGACGAGGAGGAGGAGCAGCTCATAACCTTTGGGTTCTGCCCATAAAGAAATGGATGCAGCAACTGGGTCTTGAAAGTGTTGTTGTTGAAGTCCAAAAAAGTGCAAAACCACCAATTGCCACTAGATGCTGGCTCAAATTTGTCCACAAGTGATTCTGATGTCATCAGCTGCAATGAACTCTTCTTCTCAGTGATCTGGTCCATCAGAAAATCATTTTATCATCAAGTAGAAATTAGGCTTCAAAAAGAGGAAATGCTAATCCTCAAAACCAACAGCTGATACCAGGTTAGTATATTATATACAGTCTATAGTGCTTCCCTCTGTCACCAGATGTTAGCCAATCAGAAGAAAGCAGGCTTGAGATTGGAATAAAATATTCACTTCTTTCCATGTAACAGTTCTGATAATGTGATTTATTCTTGAAAGTATTAAGTAATAAAGTTTATTTCTTCTCAAAACTTTATTGATCAGTCTCAAATCACCCCCCTTGATGACATTTGAGGATCATACAGATCACACTCTGATATTCAAAGGAAATCAGCAAGGTTGGTTTGTTTGTGTCCGTCTGCCCCGTTGCCAGGGCAACGTCTGTCAAATTTAGTTAAAATTACAAAGCCAACTCTGAAGATGTGGATTACTGCATACAGACATACAGTACTGGTTTATATAGCAACAAATATTTATGCATTAATTTATTTCACCTTGGTAATTGAGACTCACTATGTAATCATTACACCTGGTCAACAAAACAAAATTATTCCAATTTTTTAATGGGTGACTGTATAAACAGCTGGAATTGAACATAACTCATCTTTAAAAATGCAAGTCTGCAGTTACAGGAAGCCTTCATCTATTCATTACAACCAGATTCATGATCAATTGGGAAATACCACATCTGAATAATTATGGTCTGAGAAGGAGGATGAGGTTTTTTTTTTTTAAACCAATAATTGCATCACTCGGTGACACGTGGTCAAAAAAAAACCTGTCTGATGTTTTTGACAACAACATTCCCAGATGTCAACAAGCAGGTTGGGGAGTGTTTGGGTGACAGGAGTGATGTATATGTAATGAAATCCTGCCTCTCCACTCACTCTGATTACAGCTCCTTGCACACCCACTTACAGCAGAAGTTTCATCACACACACACACACACACACACACACCCAGGGAACATGACGTTAGTCGACCTTAACTAAATAAAGAGCAGCAGGTGAGGACGACGGTCGACTCAGACGCTCTGGGTGATAGAAAGGAGGTGGTTATCAGGTGATGACAGTGTCACTCATCATCGGTGCTTACACTCTGTAGCGCTGCCTCGAGAGTGTGTGGTATCCATTTACACACACACACACAGTGATGAAAAAATGTGTTAACGCCCTGAATGAAGCAGGATATAGTGGAAATGGTGAATGATTGAATACAGAAATATTGTTGACACACTTACTGCTCCATACAGCACTGTGTGAACGTTTTAGACTTTTTATAAAATGATTTGGCTTCTCGAGCAGTCGTACATTCAGGGAGGTGTCTGGTTGGTCCTGGCTTTATGCCACATCAGGACAACAAACCTAAACATCCAACCACAGCCTTACAGAGCTTTCTGTGGTGACATAAGAAGAAGAGTTGATTGACAGCTAAAAACTACACATGAAGTTATTTTGAGCCTTTGCACGATACTGTATTTACACACAAACACCTCCGTAACCCCTGCAGCACATATTCATGAGTCACTGTACATCACTGCCTTCACATAGAGACACACACAACTTGCGTTTGAGCGACATTTACAGGCGGCCGCTTATTTCCCGGTTCAGTTTTCAGATATCCCATAATACTCTTCTTCATTCCTCATCCCATAATAATCTTCATCAGATCTGCGGAGGCTCAGGAAATTGAGTTTCTGTTTACTTTAAAAAGACATTTATTGACGACTGAATCTGAAGACTCCCTGATGCTCTTGTGTCTGAGTTGCCTTTTGGTTGGAGGCTACAAAAGGCTTGGATGTTGCTAGGCAACCGCGCTAACAGCTGGTGATCAGCTGTCAGTCCTTCAAACCTGTGTTTAGGTAGTGTGCTAGCTACAATCACGTTCACGTTAATTAGCGTAGCTGCTGTAAAGCTGTGTGATTAAACTGGGAGGGGTGTTTGTGTTCGAATGGTGGAAACTGGATTGTGAAGTTTAAAAGGAAAATCTCATTTATTACAATGCTTGTGTTTGTTTTTAATCGTTTACATCAATAATACCCGAATCAATTTGATCACAGAGATCTGGGAATATTGTGATAATCAATCTATTGCAGTATAAATTTAAAGACTGTTACGTTTTATTGGTTCACACATATTTTATCCACAACTGCACCAAATCTTTGATATAGTACCAGTGTTCTGATGTTATGCTGTGGTGCATATAAGTATTTAAAATAAAGGTTGGTTTGAATAATTCATCTAATTTCACATATTTGTACCTGTATGTGGCTAAAAGTTTTGACGCTTGCATTTGTATGAAATAGATGTCACTCTTAGTCAAATTAACTACTTTATTTAACATGTAAACACACTGTAGACGTCAGTGTCCACACTAGAGGATGCAGACAAAGGTTAACAAGCTGAGGGCTTTGGACACACATGTAGCATGAAGTTGCTGTATAACTATAAAAAAACACTGATATGAGAACATCCAATCAGAAAGTCTATCTAAAATCTATTGACTGAATATTTCATAATTGAAAATGAATTCAATGTGGAGTCAGCCTCTAGTGGTCATCAGGGGTACTGCTCTTTTTTGCACTTTGCATTGGACTCCCAGTGTTTGAGTGAACGTTACAGATGAGCCTTTGCTAAGCCTGGTGGATAAATTTGGGAATTTATATCAAACTTGTGATTTTGTGTAGATTTTTTTTTTTTAATCCCACTGCAGTTATGAAGAGTGCAGATACATGTGGTTGGTGCAGTAGAACTACTCAAATGATGCAACACGAAATCTCAATTTAAAGCAAACACTGACAAATTAATTCAGGGGACAGCAGACAATTAGTACAATAAATGACTAAATGTGTTTATTACATATGGTATAACATATATCCCGTGCTTGTAGTTGCCACTTTCTGCATTGATCGGCAGAAAAGCAGTAACTGATTTGAATTTAAGTAATCCCAAATAAACATCTAAACAGTTTCAGTGTTTCAGTGAAGGTTCAATTCCGTCCAACTTTGTACATGTGCATTTGTTTCAGTAATTTATACACGTTTCAGTTGTGGCTCCAGCTACTAAAATACAAACATTTATAGTTTCTTGTTTTGCACGACTGGAAGTTCAACTTTTCTTCACTTTCAGACACTGCCTTAAAAAACCCACCCGCTCATCATTGAATGTGACGCAGCAAATCTTCTGTAAGAGCGACCGTGGAGCTGCAGGCTGGCTGATGGAGGCATATTTACTGCAGTTATCTGGAAAACAAAAACCTGTTGATAATTTAAAAATCAGCATTAGCCACTCTAAAAACTATACTTTATTCCAGTAACATCACAGATCAGAAGTCCCGTTTAATCTCAGCATGACTTTTACAGTTTTGTTGGTCATGTGCTCCACAACAAGCGGATTTGAAGCTCAGGTTGTGCTGAGCACTGAACCCATGACCTGCAAACACGTGAACACACACGGTGATCAAACAGTGTGACGCTTCATTCAAAACACCATAATTCTCCACAAACATCCAGAAGTCGGCTCCGAGCTTCAGCCTTCGATCTACATGTGTTTTTTGTGTTCTCTGCTCTACAACAAGTCAAAGGGGAGGCTCCTGTAGCAGCCAATCAGCAGACGGATGGAGCACCGCCACCAACGACACACATGTAAACCATCATTATCTGTAACATCCAGTGTACCGAGCTGAGAAGAGCTTCAGGCTCATGTGTTCAACTCAGGATAAAAAACATGAATCACCTCTTTTCAGTCACGTTTTTCTCCTCTGCATTCCTCAGTTTAGCTGCATAACACTCACAACAATATACGACCCCATAACAGACAAACTACCTCCAGATGGAGATCTGGAATGGGGGCAGATCCCAAACTCCAGCCACTCCGACACCTCGGAGCGTGGAGAAGCTCGTCCATGTGGACCTGACACTGCATTAAAACCCACCCGCTCGTCATTGAACATGACGCAGCAGATCTGTAGGAGCGACTGTAGAGCTGCAGGCCGGCCGGTTTGACTGGAACACATCTGCAGGTCTGACGGACGGGCTACTGACTTTTAACCTGTTTCTCAGGTTAGATCTGCCTCAAAGATCACACACTACGAAACAGTACAACGCAAACAAAGCAACGGGAAGATGACGGCATGCACAGAGAGCATCTTTACCTCTACTGTGAGATTAATATTTTGTTTATTTCAGCCAATCTGATAAAAAAGAAAAAAGGTTTCAAAAAATCTGAAACATTTACAACAGAATTTTGGACAAAAATGATGCAGAAAACTAGAACCACATCTAATGCTTGTTTTTTTATGGTTTCATTCAGTAATTATGTGGCAATTTAGCATTTAGTCAACAAAATGTCACAATGTCCAAGTAGCACTACTACTAATCGATTAGTCAACTGAAAGCAGCACATTTAACAAGAGAGCAAACAAGGAAACAGAAGAGTCCAAGATGTAAAATGTACTGAGATGGGTGCAGTAATGAAAACATGTTGATATTCCAGTTCTAGTTCATGTGCTACATGACTTTAATTTTAATAGTTCAAAATGAAATGTGTCTGTTTTACATTTAGTTTCAGTCAAGATTCTGAAAACAGGATTAAAGCTCAACTGTGGCTCCACAAGAATGACATTTACTCCTGAAGTTCAAGTGGTGTAAAGTAACTAAGTACATGTACTCAAGTACTGCACATGAGCACTTCCATTTTATATCACTTTATACTTCCACTCTGCAGCTTTTATAGTAAATTATTATACTTTCACTCTTTTGCACACAGCTGGAAACCCATAACATTTATATAAAACACTGTTTACATCTATTACTGCTTTTGCTAAAATAAAAAAGTTTGACCAATGAAGGACACCAGGTTTGAACCGTGAAGCTCAAACCTCTGGCTGCATCTGGAGGAATAAATACCAGATGTTTAGCAGAAACATCTTAACCTGCACGTAATTACCTTTTCTACATAACCCGCCTGTGTCTTGATTACTGGCAAACAGCAGTCCAGCTTGTAAAATCCTTTTTGCGTCATAAAACAGATCGGATAAAACCTCTGACAGCAAAATGTAGCAACAGTAAAACAAAAAGCTCTCATGGCAACGTGAAGAATTTAAGTAACAACATGCAAAATATTACCAGTAAACTCTACCTAAAAGAACCAAAGGTAAAAGTTATTATGCTGCACAATGGCACCAGCAAACTTTCAATATAGATTATGATTTCTGTGCATAACTACTTGTTTAATCTCTGTATTTGAAAAATGGGAAAAGGGACAAGGCAATGTATTAACCAGTATCGCCTCTTGATGCTCTAAAGCAGGGGTCTCAAACTCGTGTCATGGTGGGCCTATAGTGCAACTTTACTCTCCAGCCAGTCACTAAAGCAGGTGATGCTCACGATCAACACCTCCGTCAACTTGAGGGAAGGAGCTCATCAGTGAAATCAGCTGCTGCAGAGGTGGTTGAAATAAACCCTGCAGGTTCTCGGACCCCCGTGTCAAGAGTTTGAGACCCCTGCCCTAAAAAGTCTGAATTTCCTACATCTACACTCACATCCGGCTCAATAAAGGGTGTTTTGTGTGTTTTCTGCTCATCTCAAAGAGTCTAAGTGAGTTTTGTGTCCTCTGTTGACCACCTGTTGACTGCAGGACAAATCCCAGCCGCCTCTGAGCGGCTTTGTGGATTTAAAAACTCACCGATGATTTTCTCCTGGTAGCCCTTGGTGAA
>OOFC01003748.1:7083-32860 GCA_900323345.1 Pseudochromis fuscus | reverse complement strand
GCTAGCAAGCTCCATGCCGCCGATACATTTAGCCTCGTCACATCAGACCCGGTCAGAGTGGACCACATGAAACTGTTCGAATAAATTCAATAGCGGCTTATAGACAGGTGCGCTCAATAGTCCGGAAAATACGGTAATGACGTTCTTGGAAACATCAGATAAAATACTTCCTTCTTCACTTTTTGTCAGGTGGGCCTGAGGAATGGTATCCGGTTCTACAAGGACACAGATGTGCCCGGCCGCTGTTTTCAGAAAGAGACCATTGATCATCTCCAGATGGAGTTTCGCTGCTGTGGAAACAACAACTTCAAGGATTGGTTCGAGGTGCAGTGGGTCAGCAACAGATACCTGGACTTCACCTCCAAGGACGTCAAGGAGTGAGTGAATGGCAATAAAAGGATCAGCAAGTTATAGGATTTAGAAGGTAAGCTAGACAGAGATGAAAGCAGACTGATGAGAGGTACACAGGGGAAAAAAGGAGAAAACAACAGAGGCCTATACGAGTGACAGATAAGCAGACTTCACATCCACAAAGGTCAAACAATATGTTTTAGAGAAAGGAGAAAGAGAGAGGGAGAGAGGGAGAAAGAACGATGCAAAGGGTAGAGGAAGTGTTTTAAAAATAGATTTGGCCTTTACTGTTGAAGATGACGACAGGAATGGATGGAAAGGTTGTTCATAAAACAAGCAGGGAAAGGTTGGTCAAAGATGAATTAAGTGAAAAGGAATGAGTAAACAGAAAGGTTGTGACATGATGACACTTGTATTGAGGCTCTGCTCATTTCTCAGAAAGAGGGCTTTCAGCTAAAAGTCAGGCCTTTAACTGGTTGTGACATTCTCTGTGCTTCACCTTCAATAAGATAAATTTTACTTTTAACGTTTCCCCCTTTTACTCTTAACCCATCTCTGTATTGTTTTAATCTTTTCCCATTGCTGGTTTTCACATTGTCTTTCCTTCTGCTATCCACAGTCGTATCCGGAGTAATGTGGACGGCCGTTTCCTCTTGGATGGCGTTCCCTTCAGCTGCTGTAACCCGGCCTCCCCTCGCCCCTGTCTGCAGAACCACCTAACAGACAACAGCGCCCACTACAACTACGAGTACCAATCAGAGGAGCTCAACCTGTACAATCGCGGCTGCAGGCAGGCTCTGATCGACTACTACATGGACCTGATGAATTCAACCGGTCCTGGCGTGCTGTCAGTCATCTTAATACAGGTGTGTTCCCCAAACAACCCTCCAGGTATTCTTTAATTGTGCTAAAACAGTAGCGACACGGTCAATTACACTGTATGTTTGAGAACCTTCAGAAGTGTCAAATTATTCTGAAATGTTTTCTTCACCGAGCTCTTGTCACAGTGTGGGAGGAAGTTTGTCATGTTTTAAATGATGGTTGTCTACCAACACACAGACTGCCATGACAACCGAAAAAAGAAAAAAAAAAACCAAACCTCACTATCACACATTGATTTTTGCCTTTAAATCAAACATGCACTTTCACTCTTTTGCAAAATAAAAGTATTGATGGGACATTCTGTTCAAATAACAAACAGGACCTCAGGCAGGAACAGGACACTCATACACATGTTTAGCAGAGCATCATTTCACAGCGCCCACAGCTAATCAGAAAATCTATACTTCTAAATGCAGGAACTCAGTGTTGTGGTTTTTCTACTCCACTTTGACAAGGACAGATGGCTGCCATGTTACCGAGGCATCAAGATGAGCTGAATAATATGTGTTTTTTAGCCAGAAGTCCTGATCTCATAACAAGGAGAAGGACACAGATACCACGAAAAATATTTTTTCACAGCACTGACTGCATCTCAACTAAATGATAGTCCTGTAGGTGTAAACTTATTAGAGGTGCAGCAATGTTTAGTCTTCACTATTAAGATCTCACTGTTTTGAGAAACTTATTGTAAAGCCATTGTGAAAATCTGCACCCCCTCCTCTATTCATATTTTAGTGAGTGTCCCATTAACTTGACAGAGAAGAAATGTGATGATGACCTTGAACCTTAACCAGAATCCTAACCATAATAAATAAAATACTTCGAAATAAAAATCCAAAAAAATATCATAACCCAGGTTACCAACATGTTGTGTACAGTCTCCAAGTCAATACTCTGTTGTGTGTGTGGGTTTGTTGGGAGAGTAACTGACATTTTGTTTTGATTCTTGCAATTTCACAGTGAAAAAATAAATTATTCATAATGATCTTGTTGATTATTCCATAATCAAAGCGAATCAGCACCACTGCTCATTCAGAATCAGAGAAAGTGTTTTGTCCATTACAAGTCTATCTTTGTCTTTTATGTGTCTCAGAACATGCATAAAAAAAGAAAACATACATATATGGGCACTGAGTTGAGAAAGAGGAGGGTGTACAGAAAAATGACAATGTAAAAATGAGTGTATGTTTCAGAGCACTAACTCCTTCATGGCTTGCTTGAATATAAATATAAAACAAAGATTATGCTTCTCTTCAGGCATCACTTTCTCTGGATATATGAAGCCATTTGTACATTTTGTGACAAACACCTTCTGCTAATGCAGGATGTACACCCAGTTTAACAGCATGCTTCCTGCTTCTTTCTGCTCAGATGTCAGTGCTTCTGAGTCTGCGGTACCTGGAGACAGCCATGCAGGGAGCCATGGCTCTGGAGAGCCCAGAGGGTGACAGTGAGGGTTATCTCCTGGAGAAAGGTGTGAAGGAAACCTTTGAAGACGTGAAAGTCAAAGTCCTCAACATGCTAAAGTTTGCACAGGTTGACCCCACGGCTGCTGAAGAAACCCCTGGAGCTGCAGACGCAGAGAAGGCAGCTGATAACACCATGGAGAAGGAGGCCACCCCGACTCCTGCCAGCTAGAGGGGAAAGATATTTAAATGAGAGCTGAGGAGGAAGGGATGTTGTTTGTGCGAGGTGGGTGGTGGCAGATAGGACACCTGTGGGGTTTTGACATGTTAGGCTTGATTTATGCTCCATCAATGCAGCAGCCTTTGGCCAAAACAGGGCAACACATAGGGAATCTGATCAGGCCCTGCACAGACACTACGACAAACATCTCCTCTGTGCACGAGACCGTAAATGTAACCATCAGAGAATCTGTTCGGGAGATGTGTAGTACCTTTTGTTGTATCTAGAAGAAAATACATTTATTACAAACAGATGTAGCTCTAACACACAAAACAAAATTGAAGATGTTTTGTCACTTGGACTCAAATTTGACGAAGTCTGAATCACATGATGTGAAAATTCATCCCATGTGCACTGTACCATTCTTCTCACCGCTGTAGAGTTTGTACTAATCTGCAATGAAAATGCTTCAGAATCTGTTAAACTGGCAATGCACATGAAGTATAAATTAAAAGTAGAAGTTTTTAACTGCTTTGTAGTGTCGGCTTCCTTTTGTACATGTAAAATAATAGAGGCGTGTATAAACTGACAATGGGTTATCTGAGTACAGCTAGGAGAGTTGGATTAAGTGTGTGTCCTCGTGTGCATATGTGTGTGTGAGTGTGGTGCCCTATATGAAGCTGTCATTGTGTCTATTCTGGCAGCTCTGAAACAATCTGATAATCCTGGTGTAGTTAATCCCAGAACTGCTGCACCAGCGGTATCAGCGCACCCTGACAGCACGCAGGAACACACACTGTCACACAGCGACAGCAACAGCACACCAACATGTCGGAGGGTGTTTTATAAAGCAGAACACTTTTTAAATGCTTTTATTTGCAAAGAACATATCACAATGATCTGTCCTGGCTGCAGGTATATCCAATGTGTGCTCTTTCTTCTCAAATAAAACTCTGACACAGAATAATTTCAATGAATGTCTTATTTTATTTCTAACAAGCAGATGAATATGCTTTCAGCGGCTACATAAAGACATTATTTTAACAATAAAACACAAGCAGCACAAAGGAGGGAGAGAGTTTATATAAAATATGAACCTATACTGCAAATTATATTATAGTAACACAGTGGAAGAGAAAGACTAAACAAAGTGAGCATATACAGCAAATATGAAAATGAATAAACTGATTACATGCAAAGAAAAAGATGTTATTCTGTAATTACATAAATAAAAAGATCCAGAGTGTAAACTATTTCACACATTGTGTCGAGGATTGTTCACACATTAATAATAACTTGCATCTCTTTAGATATTAAGGCAGAAAGAAGCTTATGTGATAATTTTACACAGCTAAAAGGAGTCTCTACAAAATAACAAATTCAGATTCAGATTCTTTATTTAAGTGTCCTACACCTTTCTATTGTCCAGTGTTACAAGTCACTTTACAACTTGAATACCACATCACAAATCAGAGTTTACAGTTCAACAAAATTAATACAAATGCTATTCAGAAATGTTTAATTGCAATTCAAAACTAAACACAAGCTCTATTATAGTGAGTACAATGTTCTCTGTTTTAGATGCCAAGCACCTTCAATAAATCTTACTAAACTAAAAATTTCCACTTTAAATACCCAGCTGAACATGTCCTTGTCAGAGAGGATTCAACAAATATTTTCACAAATTATTGTACAAAGGCCAATGAAATACAAAGTGAAATTCATCTTGAATAAAGTCAATCTCACAAAGGACGTTTAGACGTTGTTCTCATGGATGCCTTTTTATCTGAATACTTCAGCTGCTGGTGGTAAGGTACCAGGGACTGTTGTATTGTCTTGGCTTCTTACAAATGTCCTCCTTCCATTGTTTTGTATATACCTGTGATGAATTCTGTACAACGGATATGCAAAAATATCCTTCCCATTCTCATCCTGTGCAGTATAGCACCTAAATAAAAGT
Organism: Pseudochromis fuscus; assembly: GCA_900323345.1. Classification (NCBI taxonomy): domain Eukaryota; kingdom Metazoa; phylum Chordata; class Actinopteri; family Pseudochromidae; genus Pseudochromis; species Pseudochromis fuscus. The sequence goes on along the minus strand of OOFC01003748.1, from coordinate 28,041 downwards.
AGGGCAGCTTGGTTACACTTCCTCTTAGAGCTTTTGTTACATGAATGATGATGTCATTCATAATTTTACAAAGAGGGAAATAGGCACGTTCCTATCAAACCACTAGAGGTCAGAATTGCACCGTGCGTAAATCACAGCTGGACACATCCTTTTGAAAAAAAACCTCACTAAAACTCTATAGATCTGGCAACTTTATGGCCATAAGTTGTTTTTTTTCTCCCACAGACACACGAGATCGGTGAGTTGCATCCATAGACCACACACAAGGTTTTGCTACAAAAGCATAAAACACATTTTATTTTCACACCAAAGCGCGCAGCCAGGAAATGGGCCTCTGCTATATTTCCACCGTGCAAATTAATTTCTGCACGCACAACTGGGCATTTTTATACATACTTGTAGCCACATCATAATTGGAAAGATCTCTGTGTGAGTTAGGGCGACATGTGGAGGGTGTGTTTAAAAAAAAAAAAAAAACGCAACATGAGCGTTTTGAAAAATTCCGCTGCGGTTTTGCAATGAAACCAACTGACAGGCTGTCAGAGAGGAAGAGACAGCGAGGTGGAGGGAGGGGAAGGGCCGCACAAAATGTCAAACTACTCCACTTGACGCAAGATGGATTCTCTCTCTTTGATTCATGGCAAACACAGAGCTGATCATATTTTTTAATTAGCTGTCTTCTGTAGTGTTTCACAGCCCTCGTAACACAACAATGGACTCCAACATTAAGGAGATAATAGAAGAATTCATGGAAAGTGCGTTGGCGCAATGGGTACGTCATTTATCATTTATCACCATGAGTTAGAGAAAAGGTCATTATTTCTAGAAGCAGAGAGAGAGGTGGCGGTGGTGGTGGGGAGAATAAAACAGGAGGATGATGTAGAAACTGTATAAATCCGCCTTTGCCAGTGACTTGTTTTTGCAGTGAACTCCACATTATTTCCAGTCAGAACCACTTATGGCATCTCTTAGAGCAGTCTCCTCGCCCATATAAATATAAAACTATAGGACTTGAATAAATAATAAAAAACAGCCTTGATACTGCCTTCTTGACGTTGTGTACCAAAAAGCTCCACTTCTCCTTTTTGGCAGCTTCCCTCGCCCCTTAATGACCAGCTTGTTTTCTCTCTTAGCCTCGATACTTCCGTGTCCTTGAGCTGTTTGTGATTTCAAAATAACACACAGTTCTCTACTGTGTATTCAGGAGAGTTTAGTCTCACTGAATTCAGCTGAGGATTGGTAGCATTTGTAACCCACTAAATTTCCAGCTGGGGTTTCCATGTGGGAGACCAGTCAGCCTGAGGGGATTCTTCTCTTCTGGTCAATGAGCAGTGTTTATGGTATTATGTGATACTGGGCTGAACCTTGAAGGCATGTTCTCATTGGCTGCTGCCCCCTTTTCCAAAGAGGAGGTCAGAGGTCGGGTTCAACAGGATGCTCGCTGCTGGCAGAGGTTTAGGCTTTGCTGAAAGGCAGTTCAGCAGGTCAGTTATTCACTGACATGAGAGTTTCACCCGGCTTCTCCCACAATGAAGGGCATCCGCTGTCACCCAGTTCACCCGGTGGCACCGAGGTCTCCAGCTGCCCTGCCTCACCTTATCAGCAGAACCAACACAAGCTTGTTACTGTGTTTACAGACAGTGCAGTTTTTAGAAGGTGCAGGTGGGAATAAACCTCATTATATTGCAGTTTGCATTGGCACAACTTGTCTTAGCAGAGAGAGAGAGACCTTGGCTGCAGTCCTGCTTGGCTGCCTGTCACTGTGAAGTGCTTCCCAGTGTGAGAGCACAGATCCCACCTGTTCAGACAGGTGCATCGACTCAAGTGGCTTCCTGTGTGAAAATGTTTGCACCTCTCCATCTCCCTCCTTGTCTCTTTCTCTCTGTATCTATTTTCTGCTCCTGTCTCTGTCTTCCTTGTCTTTGTCCACCTCTTGGTTCACACTTTTCACACACTCACACACACATACACACACAACATAATCTCTCCTTGTCTCTTATAGGTTCAGCTGTTTGAGAATATGGTGGAGAGTGAGGATGGAGTTCAGCTCTACAGCCAGTACATGGAAGTGAACTCAGTTTCGCAAAGTGCCCGGCACCGCTACCTGAGGTTGACCAATGGCATTTTCCTCAATGAGGTCATGAGGGTCATGTAAGATTGATCAAGATTTTCTTTCTTCATTACCTTGTAGCCACACAAAGTGACCAATGGAGAGGAAGAGTAAGAGCTAATTTGAAGGATTTAATAACTTGTGAAAACCTTTTCTGGTCAATATGCAGTGTTTCAGGAGCAGTTCAATTTACTGATGATTGAGAAATAATTGTAAAACAGTCTGATACTCATTGAGAGCCATTTTTGAACTGAAAAAATTCACAGTGGAACTAAATGTAGCTGCAAAAATTCAGAAAAGTTTCTGCGAAAAAACCTCAGTTTTCTTGGTTTATTATCATATCAGAAAGAAGAAAGTCAGTACCTACAGCCCCATCTTCTTATCAGTGTCCTGGTGGTCCATCTGAAAATAATTAAGTAGATATTAGGCCTCAAAGACAAGACCTGCTCTCATAAATTGTTAGATCCACCTCCTTACTGCCCTCTGATCCAAACACAGTCATTTTTGGCTTTAAAAAACCAAGATGGCGGCAGTCAAATGCCAAACTCCAGGCTGCAGAACACTGGTCCACAACATCTTTTATACTCAGGCTATTTTTGTACTGCATCTATAAAATAAGGGCAGACAGAGGCCCAGAAATGTTAATTAAAAAAACATTAAGCTAAGTAGGCTTAGTATTAGATTTGTTTTGAGCCATAGTCATATGTCCTGGATGAATACATAGACTGTATATAGAAATGGACAAAGCAAGTGGGGCTAAAGAATTAGACCAGTGTGGAAATGCAAAAAAGTATAAAAAAAACCAAACAACAACCCTCCAACAGACTTCAATTCCAAAATGATCAATTTCAATCATGATACTGAGTCAATACATTTTTTCCAGAAGTCATTCCAATGTCATTAACTACATTTATGTTTTCTCATCAGTGATCTGGTGGTCCATCTGAATATCATTTAATCATTAAGTGGATATTAGGATTCAAAAAGAGGATGATTTAGGGGTTAGTTTGATCGACAGGTTTGGTCTTCAATGACACATGCTGAAGTCGAGTCTCACACACATAGGACAGTGACTTTAGGTTCAAGGGTCAGACCCACCTCCTCGCTCCTCCCTTCATATCCAAATATGGTCAATTTCTGGCTCCAAATAACCAACATGGCGGCGTTTAAATGCCGATCTCTTGGCTTCAAAATGAGAGTCCACAAACCAACAAGTGATGTCATGCTTGCTTCATCCATTTCTATAAACAGTCTATGGGATGAATTGTAATTTCTTTGGTGATCCCCTGACATTTAGTGTGATCATTAGGTTAGCTTTTTTGTAATTAATTGTCCAGTTCTTCAGACAATTGAAACATTTCTTTGCACAAATACCTTTCAAATAAATAACATTTCTAATTAGCTAATGGTAGCATGTTGACACACTAAACAAACATGATGAACACGGTAAACATAAAACCCTCTTCACTGTGCCACAATACATCCTCAGCCTGAGACAGTAGCTGCAGACTCTCACTCACTATTGTTCTGTCCATGCATAAAATGTGATGTAACATTTATCACACTGCCTCTCATAACCTCACATTGTTCTGCACTCTGTGTGAAAGGATGGCATAAATGTATGAGCCACAAATTCCCAGTAAATCATAAAATAGCGTTCTGCACATGTGCGATCCTGTTAGTCATCTCCACTGAATTCCTTATCTTTGTGTTCAAATTTCAGCAGGAGAAAAGCTTTTTGTCTATTAACTGGCAAGACAAGATCTTAGCCAGTATTTGCTGAACAGCTGATTAATATGGCCTGACCTAAGCCACATTATTTCAACAAATAATTGCATGTGGATTCTCACTGCCTGCTTTTCGGGCTCATTAAAATTTTATTCACTCTCTGCTTAAATGCACTGTTGCATAAGAATTTCTCATCTGGAGGGACGTGGTGCTGGGCTGTTTGATCAAGCTGCAGTAAATATACCACTGTGCTTTTCTTTTTTCTTTTCCTGTGTTCGCCCAGTGACCCAAACCCCAAGGTGGAGCGTCTGTACGACAGCGACAGGGACGATCACGTGCTGAGGGTCCAGAACTTTTCTATTTTAAATCGACATCTCCGAGCCTTCTATCAGGTAGGGGAAGGTCACAGAGGGGAGGAGGGTGAGATTGAGGTGTTTGATCAAATCATCAGGAGGGAAATCAGGATGATGTGCTGAGAGTCAACAGAGCAGGCACAGGTCTTCTTTATGCTCAAGGAAGGAAACCTGCTGAATGTGAAATGTGACTGTGTCAAAGATGGTGCTGGTATTATCTTTTATAACTGAGATAAAAATCTGTAAGAGTTTTTGATCACAGCTTTTGTTTTTATTTGTTGCCCATTTGAAATCACATCAAGTACAGATGAGTCAGTTTGTGTATTAGCCCAAAATTAAAAAAAAAAACAGAAGCGGTCTCCACACTTGAATCTCAGCATCTTCTTCTGGAAAGTCTGGATATTATTTTATCAGACATTTTCAATAATATATTTGCTCATTTGTAATTTCTGGTGCATCACAAAGCAAATCAAATAAAAAAAAATTGTAGTGGTGAACCTCGAGAGTATTGTCATTCAGATTTGTTCCTCTCAGCCCTCAAGAGCTTAGTACGTTTTAGCTCATTGTTTGGTTTTATAGCCTGCAGCTCTGCTGTTCTGCCTCACCCTCAGTGCTCTCATCAACCTGTTTCCAGATGCAGCAGGCAGCTGATTTCACCTGAAGAGCTTTTGATAAACCCACTGTACGCTACCTGCACAGCTTCAAACAGCAGGCAGACAAAGTTAGAGACTACATGGTGAACATAGTGGAGCGTTTAGCATCTAAAATAGCAGATATTCATCTCTATGGTTGGTGGAAACCCAAGCAGGGGTAGATAAAGGAATACTGGACATACATTTATCACGTGAACACCAAGAGATCTGCAAAAATGCTTGGGATGCTCCACATTTGCTGGATAATGCAGTTTCCTAATTGTGTGCACATGCATACTGCATCTAAAATGGCCAAAGATCCAGACGTTTGTAATGTAAAAAGGGATCTACAAAGTAGCAAAATATATATTTTGAATTAGCATTACAGGCTGTGTGAAGCCGGGAATTTCGTATTTGTATGAGGCCATGTTGGTGTTTTGGGAGGAATTTGGTGGGTTGAACCCTTGAAAATGACTGTTTTTGAACTGAAGTCAGTTGGAGCCAGAGTAGCAAGAAGGTCCTGGGTTCGACTCTCGGCTCTGGCCTTTCTCTGTGGAGTTTGCATGTTCTCCCTGTGGATGCGTTTTCTCTGGATCCTCCGGTTTCCTACTGCTGTCCAAAGAGATGCTGGTTAGGTGAACTGATTGCTCTAAACTGAAGGTGTGAGCGTATGTGTGGATGGTTGTCTGTCTTTGTGTGTTGGCCCTGTGATGGACTGCTGACCTGTCCAGGGTGTACCCCGCCTCTCGCCCATCACCAGCTGGGATATTGTCAGTATTTACTTCACTTTTGAGACCTGGTTAGTTCGTCCATTTCCACATACCGTCAATGATTAGCATGAAACACTGTCATCAAACATGCTGTTAAAAATTAGGAGTCTGTTTAATTGGATACTTGTTCCATCTATAGATATGTTTCCATCAGTACGTTAGATAAGAAGATTGATGCCTTGTGTCCTTAGTTTGAACAACTTATGAAGCTACAAGCAGCAATTTTTACATTGATAGGAAGAGTCGACATGGACTGGATCGTTATCAGGCTTCTGCAGAGCTTGATGATGAGCTGGTCTTTTGAATCAGGTGTGTTGGAAGAGGGAAACATCTAAAACATGCAGGATAGTGTTCCCCGAGGACCAGGGTTGGGAAACACTGATCTAGAGTAGAAATTAGTTTCTTCGAGGTCACTTTGCACTCATTAGGGATTAAGAAATGTAATTAAGTGTTGTTTACTGAGCTTAACGTGCATGTAGGTGGATGGTTCGCTTGTTTGGATTTTATCAGGCCTGAGGTGACTGTTTCCCCTTGTTCTCCGTCTTCATGCCAGTCTACTCATCTGCAAACATTAGCCTGGTGTTAAGTGAGCAGACATGAAAGCAGTATTGATCTTCTCATCTGACTCTCAGCAAGAAAGCAAATGCATTTTTCAAAATGTCAAACTATTCCTTAAAGTTGTTTTTATTGAGGTTTGTTTTCTGTAAAACCTTCAACTAACCATAATTGGATATTTTTATACCTTGTCAAACACTGGCATTAATATCTCAGCAGTAAGACAAGTCATTACACAGAGATACTGAGACAAACCTGTGACACAGTGATACAGGCTACACAATCACTGGAAATGGTCTGGTTTGAGCTCCATCTGCTGCCTTGAATAGCCCTATTCTCTCCGTCTCTGGCATTTCTAGCAAAAAAGTTTTCAAAAACACTGGTGTAATGGCTTTATTGTGCATGGACTGAAATGACTCCTGGCTCATTATAAATTGAAAAGTCTTGTAAAAATGCTGAAATATTCTTCTAAAACATAACTCAGGGCCACACCAAATGGCGAGGGAGAGGGGGTGACGGTGGAGGGCTGGAGAAGCAGTTGTCTAGCTGTAAGGTAGTAAAAACAGTGGACAAAGCTCAAATATCCGTCTTAACGCATTAATATTTTGCCTGAGGATGTTGTAGGAAGTGTGCGCAGAGGGGTGACAGAGCATTTGCACGAAAGAGAAGATGAAACACAGAACGTTTCCATCCTCAGTAGACGTGTCCCTGCTTATTATCAGACAAATGGGGTGAGAAAAAATAGAGGAGTGGCGAGTTGAATTTTTTTTTTTTTTTTTTTCAGCTGCAGCTGTGGTTAGAGGCTGGGGAAGCAAAGAGAATAAAAATCTATCAAATAGCTCTCGGTATCATGCATTTCATAATGTGCATTGTAGGCGCCCGTGGCATTTGAGGAAATGACACAATCCTTTCCCCTGGAGGAGGATTCAAAAGCCTCTGTTCTCAGCAAAGAAAGCATCCCCGAGCAGTAGTCAGGTGGACTAACCATGCACTGCTTAGCTTGTCACACAACATAAGAACACGAGTCTGCGAGGTTTCACTTCCTAATTTTCAGTGAATCACTAATGTCCCTTGAAAGCTCAGAGCAGCACGAGACACTGGCAATAATTGGAAAGCTCATATCAGTCGGCGTTACACAGGAATCTCACCAGGTGCACGCCACAGTCGCTGTGAATGTTTAGTTCCACATTGGTCACAGTTTTACCTCTCTGCTTTTTCTAACGCTTTTGTTTGCTGTGCATGTGCTTATGTGAGAAAGTGTGTGTGATCCTATGGCAAGAGTGCGATGAGCTTTAAGCAACAGGAACAATGTGCAGCCTGGCGAGGGTTTTATTCTCCCTGCTGTGACCTCAGCTTCTCGAGCTAAGCTGTGTGCTCATCTGCACTGTAAAAGACTAATTTAGGAGCAGGTATTTATTTTGTTCTGTTCTGTTCTGTTCTATCTTAGGTGTTGCTGTGTTGTGTTGTGTTGTTCACTTAATTTACTAAACTGTACTTGACTGCATGTTCTGTTCTCTATTGTTTTTTTTTTAATTTTTCACTACATGTAAAAGCCTTTAATGCCACTGAGTGAGACACTTACTTTGCAACCTTCTGTTAATGGGTTTTTAAATGTTAATTTCGCTTGACTACTAATTTATTGACCCTCTGCATTTAAAGATCTCTGTCCTCTGTAAAGCCTGACATTTTTAATCTGGTTTGCATAAAGCTTAAGAGCAAAATATAAAAAAAGAAGATGATGAAAAAAAAAAGAAAAGCCAGTCAGTGGGTAAAATGACAACATGCACCGTTTCAAACAGCATAATGAAGGAAGACGGTATTTGGAAAAGATAATGTTGCAGATGGATTTTAATTCTCTCCCTAACTGCAGCCAGCAGCTTGATGAATACGTTTATTCCAAATACAGGACTGTATATAGCATTAGATTATTTTCACATTCAGACCTGCAGAGAGAGAGAAGGGCTAATTCACTGTTTTTTGTTGTGCAGGAAAAATTTGTTCTGCCTCTAGAAATCAACTTCGAGTGTAACTGTCCTGGAAACTGCAGCAACTGCACAGACACTGTGTATTACTCATATTGTTAATCTTTTACTTTGGCAGGCTGTATTGTTGTATCCAATGGTGATGATGTATAAAATATAGTGCAGTGGGATTTGAGCAAATACTACCCAGTATGCAGCTTGGCTGTACTGCCAAGCGGGGAATTGTTCATGCAATGACATTAGCACGCCAAGAAAAACAAGCAGCTTCTATATAATTTTCAGTCTGGCTAATCTCCGGCAGAAGTCTGTTTGGCATCGTGAACCCTGAGCTGCACTATGACCAACTCCTAGCTGCACTGCCTAATACCCTGTATGCCCTGAAGGACCAGAAACGTAAGGTTGGCTGAACATGCCCGCTGCCAGAGGAAGTCCCTGCCTCCTGGTACATTGCCTTCCTCATTGTACAGTTTATAAATTACAGTAAGCAGCAGAGAGAGCTGTAATTCTGACTCGCCGCTGTACTCTGGTGATTTTGCATTGATGGATCGCAGGAGGATTTGAGCAGGCTTTCAGAGCAGTTGGGAAAGGAGCTAGCCAATATCAGTGTGTGGCTCTTTGACAGAAACATTTTTAATTAACAAGGAAGTTGTTCTGCTCTTTTCTGAGTTTAGCACCAAGTAAATAAAGTAGTGAAGTAACAGGATGACCACCCGCTGCACTTGTACTGCACTAGATGGCAATGTAGGAGGAGCAGGGTGGTGCAGGTCCGCATGACAAATACTTGTTTTTGCTGCCAGAGATGCCAGGTTTCTGGACAGGGAACGTCTGAGGCGTCTGCAGTCCAGCTTGATTCAGCTTCATTTGAGTCTGCCAGGAGATTTGTCCAAGAGCTCAAAGCACAAATTACAACTCGCTGAATCAAGCTGACCACAGTGTTGGTGGGCCTTCTGCTAGTCCTGAATCACCCCATTTCCTCATTACAAATGCACACTAACACAGGGCCATGAAAGAAACATGTCCTGCTTAGAGGATATTAGGAAGAGATTTAACGGCTTTATTAAATTCTGTATTTAAAAACACTTTCTGATACAATCTGGAAACAAAAATAGCTTTTTTAAAACATTAAACACAAATCCTCAGATGAGATCATAGAGTGAAGACTGAATATCTTTGGCTTTTTTTTTTTTTAACAGAGGTGACTGAAATAAGGGAAAAGAGAGAGGAGGGATGACATGCTACAAAAGCATATTGTCCAATCTCAGCAGGATAAATAGCAGAGATCAATCTCCCAGGACACCCGAGAAACAAATGTTACGTATAAGGATTTGTTATAAATGAATTGCTGCGACCTGGACGTCTTACAGTTGAAAAATAAACTCAGTGTTGGAGTGACAGGCTGAAATCTGCTGGTGTAACGACCATGATATGATGATGTCAGACTCTGGTAAGTGGCGTGTGCAGCAGGAGTCCTTGGTTTGTTGCTAGTTGTGGGTTCTGGTTTTGCATAACCTCCGGTGTGAGCTCTGTCCGGTGTCTTCATGACTGTCGCATTACCCACATACGGGCAACAATAGAAACACTAAAGTGATTTTATTACAGCTTTGTTTTTCAGTAATTTACTTTTTTGTTTGTTGCTACTACATCTAGAGAATGAGACAAAGTGAAATATAATAAAATCTCCTTTGCACAAAAACCTCTTTGACCTGGAAGAACAGAAAAAAGTACTTTTATCAGGTATCTCTGTTTGTTTACACCACAAACTGCAGTGGGCTGGTGGAAAGTTTTGCCGTTGTCGTTTATCCAGCCTCACTGTGGGCACACGGGCAGGATAGGCCGGGCGCTCACCTGAGAATTTTTTGCACTTAACTCTTTATGTTTATCCCTCTGTTCAGGAAGACCTGCAGCAGTTGATACTGATGCCTCTCCCAAACGTTGCCATTCTGGGGCAGGACCCCCTAACAGGTACAAGATAACAGCCTGATCCTATCAGTGCCGTGTCTCTCAGCCGCAAGAAAGTAATTATACTTTATATACGAGTCCATATCTCTGCTATCTGTGAAGCACATTAAGGTGATAATGATAAGGAGGATGGCGGTGGGGGGTGGAGATGATGATGATAATGATGATGATGATGACAGTTATTTCTGTGTCCTCAGAGGCAGCCGTGGAAGAGCTCAGGCGACTGCTGCTGCTCTTACTAGGATGTGCAGTGCAGGTACACTCACATGACCATCACACATTTTGAAGGCTGATGATGACACCAGCATTCATTTACTGGTTTTAAATGTTTTATGCTTTTAGAAGTGTGGCCTGCCTGTCCAATGTTTGACCTACATATTGAAATTTTCACCTCAACACTCAATACCACTTTTTGTTTTCTGATTTTACATCTTCATATTACTTGTTTTGTTTGATAAAGAGCCTCAAACGTAATGAAATCTAATTTAGAAAGTGTAACACTGCAAATTATCACAATGGAAGAGTCAAAAATGTGTATTTTTCCTTGAAAAAAATACTGCAATAATTAATCAGTTATCAAAAATAATTCCAGATCACCTCAGTTTGATTAATTTATTATTAATTTATTTATTTTCTTGTTTATCTGCTTGCTTTTATTGTTTTAGGCCTATTTATAGCATCATTTTAGACTTATGCAATTGATTATTTACCGGTTATAGTTGTATGGAAATGTTTGTTTTATTGTTTTTATGTACAGCACTTTGGAAACATTCTGTTGTTTAAATATACTATATAAATAAAGTGGATTGAATTGGATTAATTTACTAATCACAGTTTTAGATTATTGAATTCTTTCTCCTTCTGTTCTGTATCATATTGATAGAGTTTGAGCTAAACCACTAACACCTGTCTGCATTTCTTCCTGTGTCTGCAGTGTGAGAAGAAGGAAACCTTCATTCAACAGATCCAGTCTCTGGACATTGAGACCCAGGCAGCCATTGCCAGCTGTATTCAGCAGGTAAGTACAGAATTAATCAAATCAAATATGAAAGTGAAAAAAAAAACCCACAGTGGAGCAGATTCCTTCCAGGGGACACATTCCTAAGATGATTTTTGTTCTTAAATATGATTTAGAGAAGAGTTTCTTCCCCGTCTGGCCTGTAGGCAGAGACAGTGAAACTTTTATACCTTCTACTGGTGCTTCAAGTGAGTGTGAAAATAAGCTACTTGTCATTCTGCTAGCAGCCTTTTAAGGACCTCTGGGTGCCTCTTGCTGCCATCGGAGGATGGATCCTCCGCCCCTCATGTCCACCTCTCCACCTCCATCTCTGTCACATCATTGTCACTCCTTTCCTCCTTCGTCTCTTTTCTGTCATTCTCCGACGTCCTCTCCAATAAGGAATAAATGCCAAACTGCACTCTTTAAAAAAATACCCCCCATGAATAATTGCCAGCATTATGAAAACAGCATGGTGCATAGCAGCGTGTCTGAATTACAGCAGCAGCATGTTGCCCGCCAGCCCTCTATTTTGTGCCAGGTTTCTCATCGTGGAGGTGAGAGGTGCTTTTCCTGCATTGCTGGATTCACCCCCTGCTCGCTGTTCATATGCTTTTCACCTGAGGACGTCTCAAACCCGTCAACATGATCATTAGTTTTGCATGCATTAGTCAGGCATTTCTGGACACGTCTCCCAGGTGGCAATGTGAGAAAGAGCTATTTTTCCTCCTTGTACACAGGCAGGTGCTTGGTATTCTCACCGTGCTCACCCTGCCCGAATTGTTTGTCCCCACATCTGCCATTTTGTGTCAGGTTTTCCCAGATGCACATTGATTCTTTCACAGCAGACACCTGAGAAACTGTCCTTTGCTGCAGGTGACTCAGGATCCTCGCGTGGTGCTGCCGCTTCAGTGGGAGGAGCTGGTGGAGGCTGAAGGTGCAGACCTGCAGCTGGTGTTTAGCTCCATGGCCAAACAGATCCAGATCCTGCTAGCACAGAGAGACACTCACCTGGAGGTATGCATGCAGACATTTAAAAGGAGACTTTCAAAATATATATTTATTTGCCTTCTTGCGAATCCCTCTCTCATGTCTGTACGGTAAATAAACTGTAATCAGGAGGAAACTGTCATGGTTCAAATATGACAAACTCTGCCTCCCAGCTCCTCTAAAGCAATTTTTTGGGCACAGTAGCTTCATGGTGTCTCTATGAGGTTAAAAGGTGGCTCATGGGGAAAAAAAGTCCAGCATGTAAAGGTTTGTTTCTGCAATTTTTATAATCAAACCAAAAAAGAAGTGAGAAGTGATTTTTTTTTTCTTTAAATCTTTGACCTCTGCCATGCAGCTGTTTTCCTTATCCCTATTTAATGTCCATGCCAAGCTGGCTGCTAGTGGGGACTCCATTTCTACCTACAGCTATGAGAGTGGTGTTGATCGTCTCATCTAAATCTGTGCAAGACAGCAATGAATAAGTAATATCACTGATTGGAAGAAACACTAAACCGGATGGAGTTAGACATGTGTGGGTGTAAGTGCAGCACTGTGGGAATATGAATATTATGCCAAATTTTAGAGTTTTTTGCCTTAAGAGATTTATTTTAACATCAGTGACCCCCGTTTGATATCTGCTGGTGAACAGTGGTGCTTAAAAATATGTTTGACATGTCTCTATCAGACCTGTACAGTGTTTTCCATCTCATCAAAATGATAATCAGAAAATTTAAAAAATTGTTTTCATTAAGTAAATAAGAGATAATTAATTCAAAATTGGTCAATTAAGTAAGTAGAGCACTAGTGTGATCAGGGCTTCACTCTGTTGCTTGTTTGATCAACACGAGCTGAATGTGTATTTATTTTGTTGTTGTTATTTACCACCCACAGTTGTTGTAATTGTGCCCTTTAACCAACAAAAGCTGATATCTTTAAAATTTGTGAGACTAATTAAAATTCAAAACGCTTTAGTGTGGTGTGGAATTTAAGGTTAACTGGCTAATGATGCTGGGGTCCATGTTTTTTTCTTTAAAATCCATAGACCTCAAAGCTATCTATAAATGAACATCAGAGTGTACTTCATGTTCTTGTTTTCTGAGTTGAAACACATTGTGCATCCCTAAATCTCCCAGTATTCCACTGAGATGTGTTTTCATCTTCTGTGGGATTAAAAGGCATTATTAAAGGAATTATCTCGGTTTCGAAACGTGAACAAACCTTTAGCTACAACCTTAATATGAGATCAGAGCAGCATAAGATATTAAATTTTCATCAAATAAATTCCACTGAGTCAAATAAGCCTTAATGAAACAAGGGCTTACCTGGCTCTCTTTTTGTTTCAACGGTGTAACCAGATAAAAACACAATATTCTGTTGCTGCAGTGTTATGGAAAGTGTCGCACAAACCAGAGAGAGAGAGAAAAATAACAAACAGAAAAGTCATTCTACATTAATTTTCTAGAACAGCAGAATGTCACAGTAGCTGCTGTTGGTGTGAAATGAACAGTTATTATTACTCACTGTACCAAAGTGTCTGTTATACTTAACCCTTTACCTCTCAGGAGTGAAAATTCTGCTATTTTGAATCCCATCAGCACGTTCTCAGCTAATTGATACATCGTCGGAAAGTACAAAGCCGCCAATCAAGTGGTGTAAACCTTTTGTAGACACCATTATCACAGCAATAATAGCAGCAGTAGCAGCGGTAAAAGCCCATGAACAAAATGCTTCCAAGTCAGTAAATGTTAAGGGGCTAAAGAGTGCACAGTTTTGGCTATTTAACACTTATTCCTTCTCTCTACATCTTTGTTTTCCTCCATCCTTTTTGTCCCTTGCCACATCCATCACTCATATTTCTCTCCTAGAGGATAACAGAGCTCTGTCGGGAGCGAGAGGCCCAGGCTGATTCAACCATTGTGCCCCTGGGTGGCCACAGCAATGAGCCGCCCCAAGGTCTAGCACTCCAGCTGGCAGACAGCAAGGCCAAACTCCGACGTCTCAAACAACAACTGTGAGTGTGCTTGTGTGTGTGTGTGTGCTTGTGTGTGTGTGTGTGTGTGTGTGTGTGTGTGAGAAAAGATCAAGAAAAACCTATAGAAAAGTTGAGATAAAGGTCAATGTGAAAATGTGTAAATTATTTTGTCCCACTTTACACAAAACTGAGTCCGTTTTAAAATCAGGTAGTCGTGGCTGTGGTTCACACAGTGAAATAAATGTCAACTACATCATTACGGTCACAGCTGAGCAATTATAATTTAAAACTATTTCTAGCAAACACAATCTGTTCTTATTGTATTTTTGTCAGCCAATCTACCACACACCCAACTTAAATGTAAAAAAATTTGAATTACATTTGAAAAACTCTTCAGATTGCATTTGTGGTGCTGATGGTTGTGTGTGTGTGTGTGGTTTTTTTTAGGGATGACAAAGGGGATCAGATATTGGATTACAAACAGGAGATACAGACCATGGAGGAGCAGCTCAAAAAGCTTCAGAAAGAGGTACAGACACACCATCAAGGTCGGCACTGATGTTGTGTTTTTGCCGTTTCTTGTTTGAATCATACACACATTGAAATTGATTTGGCAAATTTGATAATATATTGCATATTACTCCCACTCACAATGAGACAAAACCATCAGCACTGACCACTTTAAGTAGAGATAATGTATTTAGGAGGAAAAAGACTGCACACTTTGCAGCCAGATACAGTTTGACCAGAAGAACATTTTTGTGAGAGATGTTTCCCATGTGAACTAATGAGTTTAGACCTATAATACACATTAAAACTACCAGTATACTCATAAAGGGTCATAATGCTCCCACATTGAAGAACCATTCCCCAAATAATATCCCTGTATTTGCCATCGTCATAGTGATACATTTACTTCACACACACATTTACAGACTGTTATAGCTTCACATATTTTTCCCAAATGACAAACTGTGGACATCTGGGGACAGTACTTAATGCATGTCGGATTTCTTTTAATTTAAATTACTTGAATACTTTGTCCAGTAATTTAATGTGTGACCATTTCCATAATCTAAACTTTGTCCTAATATCATCTTTAAAAGAAGATCTGATTGAAAAGACAACTGCAAAATATGATTATTTTCTTTCTATCCTTGTGAGGACATTTCAGTCCCAAACATACACATACACGTTTCCTCCTTTGTGTATCAGACTTTGTCAACATTTGCTTTACTGCACATCCAAGATCTGTTCACAACCCTTTTTGACCTCATCCTTGCTGGTGTATGAATGTGTGTGTGTGTGTGTGTGTGTGTGTGTGTGTGTATGCGCGCCTGCAGAATCGTTCCCTGCAGGGTGAGGTGAGGGGCATGCGTGCACTGCGGGATGAGCTAGACTGTGCCCGAGAGCGAGCTGCACGGTCCGAGCAGCTCCAGACTGAGCTTCAGAGTTGTAAACACAGATTGCGCAGCCTGGAGCTGACACGCACTCAGCTGAAGGTACACACACACACACACACACACACACACACACACACACACACACACACACACACACACACACACACACACACACACACAGACTGCAAACACACAACTCACACTTCTGAATATTCATTCTCTCCAAAAGGAAATCAAGCATCCACATCATGAAGTACATACAAATTGTTTTTGCAGTACATTATGTATACTAATATCTCATCTACCCCTAAATCAAAAATATTCACAGAGCATTCACACACATACACACACACACACACAAGCACACAAACTTTACAAAATAGGGCCCTTATGTGAGTGTTATGAGCGAAGGTCACATCAAGAAGATCCATTTCTAAACCTTTCTCTGAGTAGCTATTATTTTTTTAAAAAAAGAAGTACCACTTAATCTCAAAAGCCATATACTCCCTCTCTCAGCCCTGAGCGTTTCAATCAAGAGTGAGCATGAACAACTCTGAAGCTCAAAGCTGGAGAATGAGATTATATTGTGTGATGTCATCTGGATTTACAGCCTGGAGCTGCTTCATTGACAAAGAGCAGGAGTACGACTTCAGTTATTGGAACTTTTACACCCAAATGAGATTTATTCTGAGGCAGTATAAGTGTTCAGAGGCAGAAAATGTGCTCATATCCTTGGACAACACCTCCCAGTGTCCTCAGCGTCACCTTCTCAGTCATATTTGATTCATTCTGCCTTCACGCTACGTCCCTGTGACAGCTCAAATTAGCTGGCAGGATGAATTTTTCTCATGTTTATGTTTAGAATTAATTTCTGCAAGTTTACAGTGAACTCTTGGTTGGTTGTTAAAACCAGAGAAGCTACTGCTGAAGACACTGCTACAAATTAGGAATTAAAACTCTGTAAATGAGAACTAAGCTATAAACCGGATTTGTACTGACGTAGCTGATGACTAAGATGTAGTTTATATAGTTGTATTTATCTTTTTGTGAGGTCGTTTGTTGGTCGTTCTTCAGGATTATGGAGTACAGATTTCTTTCCAGAGAAGGAAATAATTCTAATTCCTCCAGTATTGAAAACCAGAATGTAAAACATCCATAAGTCATGTTAGGGTTATATTTTGACTTGGACCAATATAATACATTCACTCACAGTTCAGATTTTTTAAATAACTTTCTTTGAGGACTATGAGCTTTTTCTTTACAAGAGAGCTTTTTAATACAAACACCTCCACAAGAAATGTTCACAAATTAAATGTTTTTATAAATTTCAAAAGGAAACAATGATGAACAAACCTTAGATGTCAGCAAGCATCAATAGGGAACATTTTTCAGTGCTCGTAAAGTGTTGAGGTAAAAGCACCACAGTCATGATCGCAGACCACAAAAATATATTTAATATCTACACTTATAACAATAGAAACATTTGCTGGGGCTTTTTGAACCCTTTCTGAGAAATGCAGGAAGTAACCAGAATGATAATAGATGTGTCAGTCACACAAAGTCTCACTGAATACACACGGTCTGGACTGGAAATGCTTGGTGTGAATTTCCTATCTTCTGTGAAATCTGATCGACTTTACGTCACCATGTGATTTTATGTGCTCTGTGTGGCGCCCCCTGCAGGAGCAGCAGCAGCTGTGTGCGGCGCTGCAGGAGACTAAAACTCTTCTAGAACAACAGCTGACAGACGCACGGACGCGCTGCTCCTCGCTACGGGAGCTGGAGAGGGACAATCTTCTGCTGCGTCAGAAAATCATGGATGTGGAAGCGGTGGGAGGAGCTTATTTGTTCAAATACAGCAAATGAGCTTGAACAGTGTGGTTGTATTTGTCTCATTGCTTGTTCATTATCAACATGTTATCCAATGCATGGGTTTGTTGTGTGAACATGTGCTTGTCATAAGGGAAGCATTTGATGACAGATAATGGTGCAGTCTGTTTTTCCTGTAATGAATGAGTGTTTGTGTGTCTGTGTGTAGGAGCGTGACACCGAGAGGCAGCGAGTTGATGAGCTGCTGGAGATGAACATGAGCCTTGAGGCGGACCTGAGGCACAGCAGCAGCAGGGGCAGCGTTCCCGCTCCGGTTGTTGCAATTCACCAACGTTTCCTCCAATCAGAACTGGACTCTGATGAGGAGTGGAGTGAACTGATTGGTCAGAGCACCTGCCCCTCTGCACCTTGTCATTTAAGACATTTTAATTAACTGATAAGAGAAAATATGTTGGGGTAACACTGGCCTGCGGGTTATCAATCAACAATAAGTGAATCTCTTCATGTATCCATTCCTCTTTTTTCTCCATTTCTTTTCTCCTCCTATCTGCCTCTCCGTCCTTTCCTCATCTTTTTTTCCTCTTGCTTTATTCTTTATTTCTTCCTCCCTCCATCTCAGATCAGAAGCCGCTGAGCGTGGAAGTGGGTGAGGCTTCAGCGCTGAGGCTGCTGGGAGCGGAGCAGGAGAATGCAGAGCTGAGGAGGCGACTAGAGGAGCTGCAGGCCCTGCAGGAGGTCAGGGTGCAGACACCGAAGGTTGCAACTCAAAGAAAAAAAAAATCTATAACAGTTTATCTCTCCCCTGTTAAAGGTTGAAGGTCAAAGCAGCTCGTAAACAAAAACCTTTGTTATATTAATAATAAAAACCATGCTTGAGGAATCACCGATAGCATTAATAAAAGGAGGACGTGCAAAGAGCTTTGGAAACCTAAATCTACTTCCATAATCTGTAACGTAGGACGTGTATAAAATGTCCTTATGTCTCGCTGTATGTTCTCACTGCAGGCTGATTCTCCAGATGCAAAGGATGAGCTGACCTGCCTGGAGATGGAGCATCAGAAAACACTCAGGGAGGTGAGTGCAGGGAAACTGGAGGTTCATAGTTACAGTGCACATGAATTCAACAGATATCACAGATATTATAGAAATCTGTTTAATATTGTGCTGAAACAATCTGTTCATAACTTTATCATCAACTGAAAACATTTCTACAAAGACATTGTCTCACAAGAAGAAGAAGAAGAGCTTGTGTTTGAAATCAGTCACTCAGGGTGAAACCAGAGACCAAACAGACGCCAAAATCGCCCCTGGTGTTTTTGAGTGTTTCAACTTATTGTTTTTTTGCCAGCCTGGTAATTTACTGTGTTCACTCTCTCTGCTTTGATCAACTTATAGCCACAGCAGGCGGAAGTAAAAAGGCTCTGAAAATACAATGGTACCTGGCTGCCTGCCTGAAGTAGACCATGCACATAGTACAAAATGTATCAAGTTAAAGAGAGAGATTTTATTTTCTATTGAGTTGGTGGAAACCAAAACAGAACTAAAAGTAAAGTGAGCATTGGAATAACTGTATAATAGACAGATATGGTAATAATATGTCAGTGTTAGACTGTTAACTGTGCAAACAGTACATGCAAAAATGCAGTATTTACTTAAATAGCTGCAGGGTTTATCTGCTAAAATGTTGATTATGATGAGTATGATGTGGAAATCATTCATCAAATTACAAGTCTACACTTTAGTCAGTACTGTACTTTTTTTTTTTCTACATGATTTTGCAGCCATGTCAACGATATTAAACATAGATAATAAATAGAATCATGTTATATAATTGTTGAAAGAAACGCTGTGTGAATATATAAATATTTTATAGATAATAATTTTTATGATGCCTTTCATGTATTTCTTTCATTTTCATTTCTGTGTTTATATGAAAGCTGCTGCCTGAAGTCATTTTCAAGGTGCCACTTTTACCTGTTTTCTATGGGTATTTGTGTAGAGAAGTGCTTTTGTATCCTTTTGTTATAACCAACCAAGGATCATTTAAATCAATCTCTAATTTCCCCGTCAGCATTTATCTTTCTTTTTTCTTACTGCTTTTTTACGTCTTTGTATTGAACCTGGATGTATTTTGAGAAAGAACGGGAGACAGTTTCTGTTTTCTTACTCACCATGAATTCAAGTATGTTCATCTTCAATACATGGGAGCACTGAAAGAAAAGGACAAAAAGAAGCAAAATACAGAATACAGACCCAAAGCTTTAAAACTTTTCTTCCATTATACTTTTCAGTTTCAAAACTTGAAAAATGAAAACGGCACTTTGAAGCAGCGTCTGGAACAGATGGTGACCAAACTTCAGCACCTTGACGAGAGGAAGATAGAGGTGGTGAAGACGCCAGACAGAGAGGAGGAGGAGGTGAAGGTGGTGCGAGGAGTCCAGGGCTCCGAATCCTACAGGGGAGAGGGGGAAGGCAGGGTGAGAGTGATGGAGGACAGGGAGAAAAGAGGAGAAATTATTGGGACACAGCGGGAAGCAGGAGTTGGTGAGGAGGTGCTCCAAATTCAACTGGGGAAAGATGAACCAAGTGATGAGGACAAACAGACCAAAAGGAGGGGAGAGGCAGAAGGAGGGCAGAAAGAAAGGGAGAAACATGGAAAAGAAAATGAGGCAGTGAAACAACAGACTGCAGCAACAAGAAGTCCAGACATTCAAAAGCATCCAATGGATGAAAATACAGAGACCACAGCTACAGAGCTGGCTGTACATTCCCTGTCTGGTCCTGATGTGGAGCTTCTGACAAACCAGCTCCAGGAGGCCCAGGAGGAGGCCGACAGACAGGTGATGGTGTCCCAGGACCTGCGCTCCAAGCTGGGAGAGCAGAGCAGGAAAACCTGGGAGGCTGAGCAGAGGCTGGTGCTCCTGGAGGCCGAGCTGCAGCATCTGAAGAAAGCAGCAGAGAGTCTGGTGGAAGCTCGCAGGCAGATAGAGGTATGGAAGATGTACAAATATTGCAAACATGATCAACCTTAAACCTAGGAAAGCATGTTGTGTGCGTTAGGTTGATGTTCAAAGCCTGCTGGCTGTAGACCAGGGGTGGACAATCCTGGTCCTCGAGGGCCGCCATCCTGCATGTTTTAGATGTGTCCCTCTTCCAACACACATGATTCAAATGACCAGCTCATCATCAAGCTCTGCAGAAGCCTGATAACGATCCTGATCATTTGAATAGTGAGTTGGAAGAGGGAAACATTTAAAACATGCAGGATAGTGGCCCTCAAGGACCAGGATTACCCACCGCTGCTGTAGACCATTTGTCCCTTCACATATTCATCTGACCTGCAGTGCACCAGCAACAGACTCACTAGAATTATTAGCCTCTAAAGTTGTAGTTCTGTGCTGAAATTATACTTTAAATAAATCCATATTTACTGCAAATGTTTTCTAGTATTAGTTGATGCACATACTATGTATAATTTACTTTTTTCTCTTAACGATAGATCAACTCATTGAATTTCCCACTGTTTTTTTCTCTCAGGTTCTTCAGTCTGAGGGTCTGGCCATGGAGGAGGAGCTGTGCCGCTTGCGGAGCCAAGCGGAGCTGCACAGGATGCAGACCACGGTCATCGCCACCCTGGAGGGGGAGCGGGCGTCACTGGAGAGAGACAGGGACACGCT